>CAUYRH010170436.1:0-64527 GCA_963574655.1 Perodicticus potto | reverse complement strand
TGCAAATTAAAACCACCCTAAGATATCATCTAACTCCAGTGAGAATGGCCTATATCACAAAATCTCAAAATTGCAGATGCTGGCACGGATGTGGAGAGAAAGGAACACTTTTACACTGCTGGTGCAAACTAGTACAACCTTTTTGGAAGGAAGTATGGAGAAACCTCAAAGAACTCAACCTAGACCTCCCATTTGATCCTGCAATCCCATTATTGGGCATCTATCCAGAAGGAAAAAAAAAAAACCTTTTATTATAAAGACACTTGTACTAGGCTGTTTATTGCAGCTCAATTTACAATTGCTAAAATGTGGAAACAACCTAAATGTCCTTCAACCCAGGAATGGATTGGTAAGCTATGGTATATGTATACCATGGAGTATTACTCAGCCATCAAAAAAATGGAGATTTTGCAGCATTTGTACTAACTTGGATGGAGGTAGAACACATTATTCTTAGTGAAACATCACAGGAATGGAGAAACATGAATCCTGTGTATTCAACTTTGATATGAGGACAATTAATGACAATGACATAGTGGGGCATGGGGGAAGGGGGAGCAGACAGAAGGAGGGAGGGGGTGAGGGAAAGAAAACAAAAAAACAAAAGAAAATAGTGACTAATTCTCACATAAATTGGATTCAATTTTAACCAAAGTATATTATAATTTTTAATTTAATTTTTAATATTGCACCCTCATTTATAAGTGAAATATGTTTGTAATTTCCCTTTATAACAATATATTTTCTCTAATTTTAATATCAGGTGTATCCAGATTGAGTAGAATGATTTTGAAATATTTCTTCTTTTTCTATTGTCTATAAGATTTGGCATGATCTGTTTTTTGAAATTATGTTTTACTTTTGTTTATAAATATTAGTTGTCTATTTTTTGAGACTTTGGGGAAAAAAAATAAAAAGTTAACTGATGACTCCATACTGAGCCTCAGAGTCAAAGCATTCTATAGACATACTTTTATTTGACAATGTGAATGTTACTTTCTTTGCATTATTATTAATATCGCTTAATATTTCGATGCAGTAATCATCTGATTTCTTTTCTGAATGTATTTATCTTCTTCATTCTTTACGAGGTTTTTGTTTCTAGTCCTTAAACATTGGTATTGTTATTAAATTTTAAGCCTTTTTAATTCTGTGAAGGCAAAAAGTGGAAACCTAATAAACACAGGTATATGTAAAAATAAATAAATAAATAAATAATAAATATGAGGAATGTCTATTTAGAGGCTTTGCCCATTTTTTAATTGGGTTCTTTGTCTTTTATTATTGAGTTATGTAAGTTCTTTTTTTAGTTTCAAAATACTAACAGGGTACAGATGTTTGCTTGAGTTCTTTATTATGTTCTGGATACAGGTTCTTCCTTGGATATATGAGTTGCAAATATTAATATTTCCTCCCATTTTGTGACTTGTCTTTTTTTTTTTTGAGACAGTCTCAAGCTGTCGCCCTGGGTAGAGTGCCATGGCATCATACCTCACAGCAACCTCCAACTTTTGGGCTCAAGCAATCCTCTTGCCTCAGTTTTTCTATCTTTAGTAGAGACAAGGTTTCACTTTTTGCTCAGGCTAGTCTCAAACTTGTGAACTCAAGCAATCCACCTCCCTTGGCCTCCCAGAGTGCTAGAATTATAGGCATGAGTCACCGTGCCCAGTCCTGTGAGTTGACTTTTCTTTCTTTTCTTTTCTTTTCTTTTTTTTTTTTTTTTTTTGAGAAAAAGCCTCAAGCTATCACCCTGGGTAGAGTGCCATGGTATCACACCTCACAGCAACCTCAAACTCCTCAGCTTAAGCAATTCTCTTGCCTCAGCCTCCCAAGTAGCTGGGACTAGAGGTGTCTGCCACAACACCCAGCTACTTTTTGGTTGTAGTTGTCATTGTTTGGCAGGCCTGGCCCAGATTCGAACCTGCCAGCTCTGGTGTATGTGGCTGGCACCTTAGCCACTTGAGATATAGGCGCCACCTTTTCTTTTTTCTTTTCTTTCCTTTTCCTTTTCCTTTTCTTTTCTTTTCTTTCCTCCATACAGTGCCATGGTGTCACAGCTCACAGCAACCTCAAACTCTTGGGCTCAAGCATCTCTTGCCTCAGCCTCCTAAGTAGCTGGGACTACAGGCGCCTGCCACAATGCCCGGCTATTTTTAGAGACAGGGGTCTTGCTCTGGCTTAGGCTGGTCTTGAACTCCTGAGTTCAGGCAATCCACCCACCTCAGCCTCCCAGAGTGCTAGGATTACACGCGTGAGCCACTGCACACAGCCATCTTTTCACTTTCTTGATGGTGTCTTTTGAATCACAGAGGATTTTTTTTTTTATTAAGTCATATACACATAGATCATGAATACATTTATGCATATGTGGGCTACAGTGTGTTGATTTTTATACAATATGACATGCTTACGTCAAACCAATCAACATAGCTTTTGCCTAATTTACTTGATTACTGTGTTAAGACATTTATGTTCTACACTTGCCAAATTTGACTTATACCCTTGCAATATGCTCCATAGGTGTGGTCCGGTCATTTATCCTCCCTCTATGAAACCTCCGCCCTCCCCTCCCTTCCCACTCCATTTCTCTCCTTCATCCTGGGCTATAGTTGTGTTCTGTCTTTCATAAAAATGTGAGTAAACATAAGTTGGTTTTATAGAAGTACTGAGTACATTGGATACTTTTTCCTGCCCCCATTTACCAGAGGTGGTGGGTTCAAACCTGCCCCCAGCCAAAAAAAAAAAAAACAGCAAGAAAAAAGATATCACAGAGGTTTTTGATGATGTGCTATTTATCTGTTTTTCCTTTTGTAGCTTGTGCTTTTAGTGTGATATCTAGGAAATCTTATCCCAATCTAAGGTCACAAATATTTCTTCTAAGAATTTTATGGTTTTAGTTATAAAGCTACCATTTAGGTCTGAGATCTATTTTGAGTTAATTTTTGTGTGTGGTGTGAGATAGAGGTCATTATCTTATTTTAATAATTAGCTTTCGTTGATTATAGAAGTAATACATGCTTATTTTAGAAATCCTAGATTAAGCAGAAAAGTATGAAGAGGAAAAAAATCTGTCAGGTACATCGAATGATTGCCAGACTATTTTCCAAAGTGCCTGTGCCATTTTATAGTGGTGTATAGTATATCTCAGCAGTACATTGTTAACATTTTTAAATATCTTCCCAGTCTTTTTTAAAATTTATATAGTTGGGTGCTGGCTCAAGCCTATACTCCCAGCACTCTGGGAGGCTGAAGTTGAAGGATCACTTGAGGCCAAGAGTTTGAGACAAGCCTCAGCCACATAGTGAGACCCTTTTCTCTATAAAAAATTTCAGCTGTCATGGTGGCGTGGACCTGTAGTCTTAGCTGCTCAGGAGGCTGGGGCAGCAGTACTACTTGAGTCCAGGAGTTTGAGGTTGTAGTGAGCTACAATTGTGCCCCTTTACTCTAGCCCGGGCAACAGAATAAGACCCTATCTCAAAGAAAATGTATACATATTTGTGTTCTGGTATATACTTTTAATGTTAATATACTATATACATTTTTAAGTAGACTGCCTAAAGTATGAGTTATCAGAGTGAACACAACCCAATCGAGAAATCAATCACACTAGTACTCCAGAAGCCCCTTCCCGGGCCCCTTCTTCCTCTCCCATGTGTATAGTTTTTTATCCTGCTTTTTTTAAAGTTTATTATAGCATGGAAATTTTCTCATGTCACTAAAACTTCAAAACTTATTTTTCATAGCTGCAGTCATGCATCATGTAATGATACTATCACTGACTTAACCATTTCCCTATGGTATATCCCCATATTCAGCCTTTAGTTTTCCTAGAAGCTGTGTGTGGCATTGTTTCTAGGGATCTGAGAGTAAGGTTGTTCTTTTGTTTGGGTGTACATGAAGACCTGTCTGAATAAGCTCCCTGTCTGTGTCTAGCCCTGTGATTGCTGCACAATTTTCAGACAATCTGATTCGGCCCTTCCTCATCCATGTCATGTCTGTTCCTGCTCTTTTGACTCATCTCAGCACAGTGACCCCTGAGGTAAGTGGGCTGTGTGAGCTTACCCCAAAACACCAGTTCTATTTTTGCTTTTCTTTTTTAGAAATTAGAAAGTAACATGAGCCAGGCACAGTGGCTCACACCTATAATCCTAGCACTCTGGGAGGCCAAGGAGAGTGGGTTGCTTGAGCTCAGTAGTTAGAGACCAGCCTCAGTGAGAGCGAAACCCTGACACTACTAAAAAAAAAAAAAAAAAAAAAAAAATGCAGCTGGGTGTGTGACAGGGTCCTGTAGTCCCAGCTACTCGGGAAGCTGAGGCAAGAGGATTGCTTGAATGTAGGTGTTTGAGGTTACCGTGAGCTGTGATGTTACCAAGGCACTCTACCCAGAGAGACAGAGTGAGACTCAAGCTCAAAAAAAAAATTAAAAAGTAAAATGTTTTCTCTGCTTATTCCTACCCCTTCTCATTTTTCTTTTGAACAAATAGTTACTGTAGACACTCACGTTAGTAGCCCCAAGAAGCAGGTTCCCATCTTTGTTCATCGTCTTGGCGACTGGTAGCATGTTCTACATGAGTAGGGGGTCATCTGCAGCTGATCAAGTTTACCCCCTAGTGGGAAACTTTTCAATCAGTTTCTGCTTTAACTGTCTCAATTGTTTGCAGCGCCTCACTGTTTTAGAATCTCATGATCTCCTTCGTAAATTCATCATATTTTTAAGACATGAAGACCAGTGCCGTGATGTATGTGAAAGTTTAGAAGGATGCCATACACTTTGTCTAATGGGTGAGTATCCGTGGCTGAAATTTAATTGTATCCTGGCCACCAGGGAAAGCCCCAGTGTTTTCCTTTTCACTCTTCTAGATCGTGAGTTGTTTTTAGTAATAGCTGGAAGTGCTTACATTTTAAAGAAGTATTCAAAGAGTTAAAATAAACCTTTGAATTAACAAATCACATGGAAGATATACCAGGCTGGCAAGCTAGTTAAGTGACTATAAATGATCATTAGATTTCATCCCTTACCTTCATGGAAGCCAAAGAAAAACTGAAAAGGTAGTGAGTTGCCTGGATAATTCTCATGTCAAGGGAGACGGGAGGGAGTAGTGGAGTGGGGCATGGATCAGAGTAGCGACTGCTTCACCTGTTGTATGGAGTTTTTATTGTAGATGAAGAGAGAGCGGGTACAATTGAAAACAGCAGAGGCACATCATTTTCATTATGCTTTCCTATTAGGCATAATGAAAATTATGTGCAAATTCCAATTTGCCTAATAGGAAGAAATGTATTTCAAATAGAGCTTCTTGAGACTAAATTTTAAGAGTTTATGATAAGAGTCTTTACACAAGGGATATTAAATAACTTTGGTGAACATTAAATAGTGATTTCCCAGGACATTCAGATATCCTTCTGAAGGTCATTTCTTATGTTGACTCTTGATTGTTAAATATCAATGTAATATTGAAGTGTAATATTAACTAAATATCACATACCTCTATGTGCCTGACATTTTACCTGTTACTTCATGCAATCCTCACATGAAAGTGGAGATCGTTACTCTGATCTTACAGATGAGGAAGCAAATTGGAGAGGTGGGTGAGAACCACAGTGCAGCTTCTCTATGGCACAATCAGGATTTGAAGTCAGGTCAGCCTGTTTCTGTACCACATGGGCAGCCTCTGGCCCTGAAGGTGCCCCTCACGTAGAATTTCTTCCCACACATACAACATGGCTGCCTGAGCATGTCTGTGTGGGCCCATCACACTTGGCCTTCTTTCCTTGTAGGTAACCTCTTACACCTGGGCTCCCTCAGCCCCAGAGTGTTAGAGGAGGAGACGGATGGGTTTGTGAGTTTACTCACCCAGATGCTTTGTTACTGTCAAAAGTATGTGTCCCAGAAGAAATCCAACCTGACTCACTGGCATCCTGTCCTGGGCTGGTTCTCCCAATCTGTGGATTATGGGTGAGTCCCAGAGACAAGTCACTGACTTTCTTGCCTCTTTCTTCGTCTCCCCTTTCTTCCTTCTTTCTTTCTTCCTGCTTCTGTTGTTTTGTTTCCTTCCACAAAAATAATTTGTTCATTGTGTAAAATACAGATAAGGCCAAAAGAGAATGAAAACCAGTCTATAATTCTCCTACCCAAGGGGAAGCTGAGTGAACATCCTTTTAGTCTTTTCATATCTAGACTATCTCATTTTTTACAAAATTGAAATTATATTTGTTCTTTTCATTAAATTGTAGACCTGTCTATTGATTTGTTTTTCTTCTTTAGTATCAATTTTATTGATTGTATAGACTGCCTTTTTCACAGATGCTGAAACAAGACAAATGAGTCAAAGGGAAAAAAGTCACCCCAGATCCTTTTTAAGAGGTGGCACCTAAATTAAGACAATTGTAATTAAAAATAAAAAACATGATGGCTCGGTGCCTGTGGTTCAATGGGCTAAGGCGCCAGCCACGTACACCTGACCTGGTGGGTTTGAATCCAGCCCGGGCCCGCCAACCAACAATGATGACTGCAACCAAAAAATGGCCGGCCGGGCGTTGTGGCGGGTGCCTGTAGTCCCAGCTACTTGGGAGGCGGAGGCAAGAGACTCACTTGAGCCCACGAATTGGAGGTTGCTGTGAGCTGTGATGCAATAGCACTCTATCCAGGGTGACAGCTTGAGGCTCTGTCTCAAAATAAATAAATAAATAAATAAATAAATAAATAAATAAATAAATAAATAAATAAATAAAAAATAAAAAACATGAGAAGTGCTAGATTGGAAGAACAGAGTTTAAGCAAGGCAGCATCACAGATTTGAAATGTGCAGCTGAGGCTGAGATGATGTGGCTTCTGGACTTACAGTAGCTGTGATGCCCCGAAATTCATTCCCTTTTCCTTTGTACCCAAATGACATCTTTTGGTCCTAGCCAGTTAAAAAGACTTATTGCCAGAGGATAGGCAACCAGTGTGACACTGCAGAGGGTGGGTACACTTTAGTGGACAGTCCAGGCTCCGCCCCACTGCTCTTCTTCATGGGACTTTAGACACCTCAACTTACCTCACTTTCCTTATCTAAAATATGGGGATAATTTTTGTAGTCCGTCTGATAGGGTTGTCTTGAAGGATTCAATGAGATGATGAATGTAAAGAGCGCATAAGTAAGTCTGGCCCCTCTTCAGTGTTGGTGGCTCTTACCACTATGAAGATGCACGTGGGAGCCAGTATAGGGCCTTGAGCAGGAAAGTCATGATGGCAGATTTCAAGAATGTAGGTGGTGCTGGGGTGCAGTGTAGGTAAACAGAAGACCCCTAGAGGCAAGGAAACACTGAGGAGGCTGTTAAGCCATCTGGATTTGGGGCTCACCCACAGGTTCGCTGTGAGGAAGAAGACAGTGCAGCAGGCTTGAGTTAGCTTTTGTTGACTAGGTGATGGCAAGTATCTCTAAGAAGACTGTGATGGGAGAGGGGACAGTGCCTGGGGACCTGGAAAAGCAGGAACTCTGTTGGTAGATGAGATAAAGAGTCTATGCCTTCAATATACCAGGCCCTTGATGATAATTTGTTGGTTCTACTTTTTTTATTTTTTATTTTTTTTTTGCAGTTGGGCTGGGGCTGGGTTTGAACCCACCACCTCAGTACATGGGGCCGGCGCCCTACTCACTGAGCCATAGGCGCCACCCCTACTGTTTTAATTTTTAATTATCTTCTTTACCACATTGAAGGGCAGGCCCTAGCTACACCCCAAGGGAAAAGGCCCATTAGTAGCTGGGTGGGTTGTCCTTGCCCTGCCTCAGGTGGCACTGACACACCTGGGCTTCTGTGCTCTCTCCTAGCCTTAATGAGTCGATGCACTTGATCACCAAACAGCTGCAGTTCCTGTGGGGGGTGCCTCTGATCCGGATCTTCTTCAGTGACATCCTGAGCAAGAAGCTCCTAGAGAACCAGGAACTGGCCCATGTTCAGCCAGCATCCCCACAGAATGTGCTTCCAGTGAAGAGTGAGTGGCTGGAGCAGGCCTGGCCCCGGGAATCTACCTGGCTGAAGTACAGCCCCTGGTTCTCTCTGTGTGAATGGTCTGGGGTTGAGGGGGCGCTCTGACTTCTGCCACATGATTTTGAGGCTGCTTAGATCAGATTCACATTTGACAAAACACTGACAGAAAATCCATAGGAATAGCAGATAAGGACCAGGGAAATAGAAATAAGTGAACAACATCAGTATGTACACGGAACAGCCACAGATACACATTTCATGAGAGCTACTGTGGTTCTCTCTGAAGTACAGTTTGGCTATGAATTTTCTAGTAGCCAAAATGAAAAGGAATTTTGAGAACCCTTTTTTAGGAAGTAAAAGCTTTTCAGAGTTCTTAATCATAAAGTACGTCTCCTACATGGGGTTCCTTACAAAGGGGCTACCAAGTCACAGACCAGCTAATGCCTCAGCAGCACTTCTACTGCAGAGTCAGTGATGGGTTCCATGTAAAGATTCTTTGTTGCCTGCTCTGATGAAAGTTAAGGAAATGCCACTAATACATAATTCAATAGAATTACCTGCCTGTGGCAGATTTTTGGTTTTGGGGTGGCTTTTTTTCTGCTCAGTGCATTGCAAAGCTCTGTCTTGTAGCCAGCAGTGAGGAAAGGCTCAGCAAATTACATTCAGTGGGATATAAATGGGAAGGTTTACAACAAAGGTAGAATACCCTTCAAAACCAAGTATTAGTATTTGACGTTGTGATGCCTTATTTTCCTCTAAAAGCACAGAAAATGGAGACTCAACCAGGGCACTTCTGTATGTCCCCTTCCTCTAATACAGGACTCTGAATTTTTACCTTTGTGGGATCTGAAATTAGGTGATAGAGTACAGAATCTATATAAAATTTGAATATGCCTGGCTTATTCTGAGAAATTTTTGGCTATTCTGAAGAAGTCTTTGAATTACACTTAAAAACCTATTGTTAATGTTTTTCTAATTTAGCCCAAGGAAATTCTCGAGTCAAAGCAGCTACCCTACTGTCTGGGCCTGGCTATAAATTTATAAATGTATTGAAACACTCTTGCCTCCCAGGGTAGAATTTTGCAGATGGCTGAACTTCTGCTCATGTCTCTGCTTTTATTCACGCCAGGTCTCCTAAAGCGTGCGTTTCAAAAATCTACATCAGTCCGGAATATTCTCAGGCCTGTCGGGGGAAAGCGTGTTGACTCTGCAGAAGTCCAGAAGGTTTGCAACATCTGTGTCCTCTACCAGACCTCGCTGACAACTCTAACCCAGATCCGGTTACAGATACTCACAGGTTTGCAGACCTGAGGCATCATCTTTTATCTCTTAAATTTGGCAGACAATTTGTCTTCGAAAAAGTAGATTTTTTTTTTTCTGGCTTCATTGACTCAGAATAGATTTTAAGGAAGGGTGTTTTTGAGTTGTTCCTCTTAGTGCACCTCAGTTAAATAGTTCAAGTTACCCTTTATCATAGTATTTCCATTTTGTTGCTATTACCTAGTTATGAAGTACAATTTACTTAAATTTTTTTTTTTTTTTTTTAGCCAGGCGCTGTGCCTTATGCCTGTAGTCTCAGACCTCTGGAAGGCCGACGCAGGTGGATTGCTTGAGCTCACAGCTAGAGCAAAACTTCACTTCTGGAAACAGCCAGGTGTTGTGGCTGGTTCCTATACTTACTCCCAGCTACTTGAGAAGCTGAAGCAAGAGAATCGCTTGAGCCCAAGAGTTTGAGGTTGCTGTGAGCTATGCCACCATATCACTCTACTGAGGGTGACAAAGTGAGACGCTGTCCTCCCCCTAAAAAATTATTTTTTAAAGAGAAAACTAGAAAACATAGAAAAGCAGAAAAAAGAAAATTTATACCAGTTTTAATTCTGGTAATCCAAAGATAACCGCCTGTGCCTAAATGTACTATACATATAAATACAGCCGACCCTTGAAAAATGCAGGGGTTGGGATGCTGTCACTTCCCCTTCAAAAAACCATGTACAACTTTTGACTCCCCAAAAAGTTAACTACTAATAGCCTGTTCACCAGAAGCCTCACCAATAACGTAAACAGTCAATTAACCTATATTTTCTGGTACATGTTATTATATACTATATTGCTCCAAAAAACTTCTCCAATATTACTTTTACATTGAGGAAAGAAAGTGTTATTAAGAAAATACACTTACTATTGGGCGGCGCCTATGACTCAAAGGAGTAGGGCCCTGGCCGCATACACCAGAGGTGGCGGGTTCAAACCTGGCCCCAGCCAAAAACTGCAAAAAAAAAAAAAATACATTTACTATTCATTAAGTGGTAGTGGATCATCATAAAAGTCTTCATCCTCATCTTCATGTTGAGTAGGCAGAGGAGAAGGAAGAAGAGGAAGGGTTGGTCTTGCTGTCTTAGGGGTGCAGAGGAGGACCCATGCATTTCAAACCCATGTCATTCAAAGGTTGACTGTGTATTTAAATTGAAATGCATAGTTTTATCCTTCCCTTCCATTAATTGTAAGCATTTTATCATGTTAACAATTCTTCAGAAACTTCATTTTTATTTTTAAAGCAAACTTTTTTTTTTTTGTAAAGACAGAGTCTTACTTTATCACCCTCGGCAGAGTGCCGTGGCGTCACACAGCTCACAGCAACCTCCAACTCCTGGGCTTAGGCGATTCTCTTGCCTCAGCCTCCCAAGTAGCTGGGACTATAGGTGCCCGCCACAACGCCCGGCTATTTTTCTGTTTTGCAGTTTGGCTGAGGCCAGGTTTGAACCCGCCACCTTCGGTATATGGGACTGGCACCCTACTCGATGAGCCACAGGTGCCACCCAGAAACTTCATTTTTTATTGACTGTATAAGACTATATATCCCCTCAGGTGGATATGCCCTATGCCCAACATTTTCTATTTCAGCTGAGCAGAGAAGAACACAGAATTGGGCATCACAGGCTTTCAAGTTGCAGTACAGGAGCTGTTGGTATGAATAGGTGACAAGAGTACAAAAGGTCTTTGTAAACCATGAAAGCTGCTCACTACGTAGAAGATTAAGAACTTTGCTGCTGCATTTTACATTTTTAAAAATCATAAATCACAGCATCTCACTTTTCCACTTGTTTATCCATTCTTCAAATATTTATAGAGCACCTATATATGTCAGGCACTGGGGATACACAGAGGTGAACAAGACAGCAATGGTTTCTGTTCTCAAGGTGGTTACATTCTAGTGTTGAGACCAGCAGTAAGCAAGTTTAATATAACAGAGTAAATATAAAGCAAATTTAATATAACAATGGGCTCTATGAACGTAAACGTGGTGGGAGATGATCTTGGCTTTCTTGGACTAGAGCAGGATTTATCAGCCTTAGCACCCCTAATATCTTGGGCCAGATGAGTCTTTGTGGTGGGGGCTGTCTTGTGCATTGCAGGATGTTTAGCAGTCCCTGGCCCCTACTCATAGAGGCATCTTCTCACCTACTTGCAACAGCCAAACATGGCCAAATGCCTCCTGAGCAGCAAAAATCACTCTTGGTTGAGCCACCAGCCTGGTAGTAGTGATGGAGATTGAAGCAGGAAGATTTGGGTGTGTTTTAGAGATATGATCTTACTGACAGATTGAATTGAGGGTGTGAGGGCCAAATGTTTCAAAGATGATATTAGACTTTTGGCCCGAGCACCTCTGTGGATGGTGGTACCATGTCCTGAGCTGGAGAAAACCAGCTAGGAGTAGGGTATATGGGGAATCTATTGTCATGGCTGTGACAGTGCAAGGTGCCTACAGGAAATGCAGGTGGAGGTATCCAGCAGGCCTTTAGAGACACTCTGGGAGCATCAACTGAGGATGGAGTGTAAAGCCTGGGCCCCAGACTGGTTCCTAAAGAGAGAGCAGAGGGAGGAATGAAGGGCAAGATCGTACCTGGGGCCCCCAGCACCTTAAGGATTGGGGAGCATATTGAGGGAGATTTTGTGGTTACAACCTATGTCCAGCTTTTTAAGTGACCTCCATTGACACTCTTTTCTCCTAAATGAGAAAAATCCAAAAATAAGTTTTTTAGCCAACTTCAAAAGACACATTTAGGGATGAAGGTAAACTGGTCTAAAGTGTACATATGATGATAGTCAATCTATTAATTTAGCTCTACATTTCTTCGGTTGTAGAAAATAACATATTTGTTATAAAAGTACTGCTGATTTTCTATCCCACAATTTATGAAGTGTCTTTGTTCGTGTTCCTCCTGTGAGTCTGACAGCACTGGAGCCATCGCTGGTCCTTTGACACAACTCTGCTGGGCACAGTGTCTTCATTTATGTGAGAATCACTCAAGATGTAGCCCTTGCTGAAGCAGTGTATGATACTGAGTATTTTCGTCTACACCAGGGGTCCTCAAACTACGGCCCACGAGCCACATGCGTTGGTGTGAATAGTATTTGTTCCCGTTTTGTTTTTTACTTCAAAATAAGATATGTGCAGTGTGCATAGGAATTTGTTCATTGGTTTTTTTTTTTTTAAACTATAGTCTGGTTCTCCAACGGTCTGAGGGACAGTGAATTGGCCCCCTGTTTAAAAAGTTTGAGGACGCCTGATCTACACTATGAATCCTGTTCATTATTACACAAGGATAGCTGTTTTTCTTCTTTTGTCCTATAGAAGTTTTTGATCTCTGCAATGTAATCACTTACTTTGTTTTTTTTTTTAACCTGTTTTTAAATTGTGAGATTTCTGCATTCTTTGGTGTATATAACATGGACAATTTAAAGACGTGTTGTGACCTAAGCATCTACATAACCACTGAGCACGTCAAGATACTCTTGTTTTTTTAAAGGTTTCTTTATAACCATATCCTCATAACCTTGAAAGTGTGAGGTCAAACTTTAGGAAGAATCACTAAGTCATTGTCCCTTCGGAATTTCTTCAGGTCACCTTCTGAGCATCCATAAGTAGCACTGATTGAGTTCCCTGCCACCCCCACCCCAAGCTAATAGATCTTCCCCAAATAGGTCTTTTTTCAAAACTAAGTAATTCAGAGAGTGCCGTATAAAAATGAGAAGTATCTTTTGGGGGCAAGACACAATTGTAAGAGGGTCTTTACCTAACAAATGCAATCAGTGTAACCTGGTTTCTTGTACCCTCAATGAATCCCCAACAATAAATTTAAAAAAAAAGAGAGAGAAGTATTGTAAGGGCTCAAATATAAGGTGATTCTGCTTTTCTGAGGAGCACACCTTGTTGTATATTCATTGGCACATGGAATTTCAGGTCTAGACTTCTTATTAGACTTAACGTATACCAGTAATGTAGCCTGTGTGTCTTAGTCCTTGTGGCCATCAGGAAGCAGAATCATCATGTCCTCTATTTTACCTTTGCTTCCCCAACGTTCAGTTTTTGTGTGATGTTTCAGAGCATCTCTGCGAATCAGTCCTCGTGTTATTTATCCTCCAATACTTATCTCAGCAAAGCACTGCCTGTGCACCAGATCCAGCCCACTCTTTTTTGTAAACAAAGTTTTATTGCAACACAGCCAGACATGTTTTTTGACATACATTCTGTGGCAGCTTTTGTGCCCCAATGGTAGCATGGAATAGTTGTGACTGTGTTAAATAAAATTCGGCCTGAGAAAGCCTCCCTGTTTTGAGTTGTTATGTGAGAAACTGCCACCTAACTTAGCATATAAATTAACTGAAAGACTAACTTAGGAGTGTTTAGTACTTTTGTAGTAAATAACTAAAGTCTCAGCCAATCACAGCAGCACAGACTGCTTTCTGATCACACCATCTTCAAATGAGGCAGATGCTAAGCTACAGTGGCCCAGGGCTGTCCAGCTTTTTTCCTTTTCTCTTGCACATTGGAAGAATAAGAGCTATCTTGGGCAACATATTAAATAACACAAATACTGACAAAAGCTTATTAGTCAAGAAAAAAAAAAAAAAGGTCCGTGCATACTTATCTCAATATCTGACACCACAGATGAGCAAAAAAAATGGCTTCACAAAATTAGCATGAGGCCTGGGGTTACAGGTTGGACACCTGTGCTGGCAATCCTGCCCTCTCCGTACCTCACTTCTGTTTTTTTTCATAAATGCTGCCTGGCCAGGATGCTAACCAAAAGAGCTCTCTGAACCTCTTTTGGCTCTGAGTGCTGCTGGATTCATGAATTGTTTTTTGCTCAATTAAACTCTGTTAAATTCAATTTACTTTAATAGCAGAAACCATCTGACCCATAATGCATAAAAATATTTATTCTTTGACCCTTTTCAGAAAAATTTACAGATCCCTGACTGAAAACATAGATATTAAGTCAGGCAGTCCTGAGTTCTGTTTCTGGCTCTGACACTTACAGACTGTGTGATTTGTGTCCATTTATTTAACCTCTGCTTTAGTTTCCTCACTTACAAAGATGACATGGGCTTCACAAAGCAGAGAAAGGAGACAGTGCTTGCCCAGTACTGAGAATGTTACCGGGCACAGAGTAAATGTCAGTGCTGTTATTGTTATTCTCACAGTGATCATGCTTTTATTGGTAATATTGCCTTCTTCTCAGGCACATCAAATGTTCACTAATAGGTTAAGTGTTTTGTTTTTCCCACTGGTAGGAGAAAAGAGGCCAGATGGAGCCCCCACCTGAAGCTTGGGTTTCTCTATCCTTTTCTAGGTCTCACTTACCTTGATGACCTGCTGCCCAAACTGTGGGCCTTCATCTGTGAGCTGGGGCCCCAAGGAGGGTTAAAGCTCTTCCTGGAATGCCTGAACAATGACACTGAGGAGTCCAAGCAGCTCTTGGCCATGCTGATGCTGTTCTGTGACTGTTCCCGGCACCTGATCACGTAGGTTGACCACTGTGGAGTTGAATCCCTTTCCTAAAATTTAGAGGGACCAAATTACAGTTTCAGTAAAGAAGTAATTGCTGTTGGCTCGGCACCTGTGGCTCAATGGGCTAAGGCACCAGCCACGTACACCTGAGCTGGCAGGTTCGAATCCAGCCCGGGCCCGCCAAACAACAATGACGGCTGCAACCAAAAAATGGCCAGACATCGTGGCAGGTGCCTGCAGTCCCAGCTACTTGGGAGGCGGAGGCAAGAGACTCGCTTGAGCCTAGGAATTGGAGGTTGCTGTGAGCTGTGATGCCACAGCACTCTATCCAGGGTGGCAGCTTGAGGCTCTGTCTCAAAAACAAAACAAAACAAAACAAAAGAAGTAATTGCTGTCATGATTACTGCATACACTTGGACCTGTGTGGAGGGACATTATGAATTGAAAAGAAAAATTAGGCAAGAAAACATTTACAAAGTAGGTGGCATGCCACAGATTCAGCAATTGTTGGTTCCTGTCCTTTCTGGGGCACTGGGTCAGCACCTCTGAGTGTGGGCATTGGGGTCTCCTGGAGATGGGTTCAAATCACAGCTCAGCCATTTACTTATTGTGTTAGGTAGATTCCTAGAAAATTCCCAGGACCAAATTTCCACTTGGTGTCTATCCTAGAAGCCGAAACGCTTCCTGAGACCCCAGCACAAGGGATTAAGGGATTCAACCCCTCTGAGGTTCAGTTTTCCCTTCTGCAACTGGGAGTAACAACAGCACCTACCTTTCAGGGATTAAAAGATAATTAATGCAAAGTGCTTAGCATAGTGCCTGGCACAGTGAAGGGACTCAGTAATTGCTGTTGTTATCATCAGGCTGGCCCTGCATTTAACTCTCTGAGTCTCAGCTTTCCTATCAGAATGGAGATAATATCATCAGTCTGACAGTAAATGAGAAAAAGAATGCCAAATAATTAGTATAATGCCTGGCACAGAGCAAGAAATTAACCAAATGTTAGTCCCATCCAATTCCTTTGTTTTTTAAGCTTACATGTCTACTTGTGTATTTGCTATTCTTTTAAAATTTCACTTTTTCCCAAAAGGTTGGTGAAGAATTATAAGATAGAATGGACCTCAGGCAATTATGTTCAGGCTAGAAGACATTAGCAGGAGGGGATCAAGGACGTGTGGGTGGCTGATTGGGTGAGAATCACGGAGAGAAAGGGGCTAACTGAGCAGCTGGGGTGAGAGGTGGAAGATACCCTTAACCTCCAGGGAGAGTGAGCCAAGGGTGAGTAGTGTTCTAGTGTGAGAAACAGTTTTAGGAACTTTGCAGTTAGAGCTATATCTTAAATGGTCCATTTATTCACATACCCTTTCAAATATTTATTTGTTCACTCACAAACACTTACAAAGTGCCTCCCAAATATCGCTAGTGTCTGTCCTAGATGTGGAGTAAGATTCCACAGTTTTTTTTCAATAAACACACCCTTAATAAGATTCCTTTATATTCAGGCATGAGTAAGGCATAATTTCAGGCATGAATTAGAGAAGTATCACAGTTAAATCCTTATGAATAAAAAATGTATCGCATAAAGCCACTTTTTTTCTTAATTATACTTTTTTAACTTTTTACTACAGACATTTCAAAATAATACAAAGTGCAAAGAATAATATAAGGAACCCTCATATGCCCATCACCAGCTTTATTAGTTCCCAACTCATAGCCAGTTTTACTTCACCTAAACTCCCACCTTCTCTCCTTTCCTAGATTAATTTGAAGCAAATCCTAGATATCATTATCATTTTTATCCATATCTCTAAAAGAAAGAGCGTATTTCTTAATCTTGTTTACATTGTCTGTTAAGCAATGCAAGTCTCTTTTTTTTCTTTCTTTTCTCAGTGGAATGTACTGAATACTTTCCTGTCTGATTTAGGATCCTTGATGACATTGAAGTTTATGAAGAACAAATTTCATTCAAACTGGAAGAGCTGGTCACCATCTCCTCTTTTCTGAACTCCTTTGTGTTTAAGATGATCTGGGATGGAATAGTAGGTAAGGTAAAGGTGTCTGCCATTATTTGATTGATGCTACAGGGAGGCCAAGGGGCCTGTAGCATCAACTGATTCCTAGCTTTTTTTGTCTGTTAAAGTTAATAGAAGATACACATTTATTCGCATAATTGGAAGTTTTATTTCTTCACTGTCTGTGACCTCTTGAGTAGTGTGACAATAAAGCCTCGCTCTCCCAGACGTCCTTCAGGATTTGCATGTATGTGTCAGGGATTATTAATGATGATTAATTTTGCCCTGAATCACCTTTTGATTTTTCAAGTTGATTTCCATGAAGATAAAACATGTGCCAATTCACACTTCAAACAAGAGTCCCTCCTGAGGTGTTTCCAATTGTTCAGTACAAAGCTCCTTAGATTAAAAAGGTCCTCTGCATGACATCCTAGTGGGAGGCAACGTGAGTGGTATCTACGAGCTCCTCAGGCCCCATAGACACTTAGTGCATACCCACAGTGCCTCTTAATTCCTCTGGTTCCACAGGAAATTCTGAGCAGAGCGAATCAAGGAGTTGATGACTGTGAAAAACAATTGCTGTACTCCCACTCCTCTCTGGCTCTGACTCCTCTTTCTGAGTGAGACTATCCCATTTGTTTGCCCCACAGAGACTGCCAAGGGTGAGACTCTAGAGCTATTCCAGTCTGTCCACGGGTGGCTGATGGTGCTCTATGAGCGGGACTGTCGACGACGCTTTGCCCCTGAGGACCACTGGCTGCGAAAGTGAGCACCAGGGGTGGGGAGGGGCCTTGTGGAAGCTGCTGCCCACAGCAGAGTTGCCTGAGGGCCCAGCACTTGTGTTGTAGGGTGGAGAGGACTTCTTCCCTCTCCTTCATTTTATTTATTCGTCTGTGTACAGAGAGCTGCTGTTCCTATGAAACACCTGTCAGGATGCTTCTGATGATACCTGAGTTGCTTCTGTTAAGAGATGTTTACCCCAAATATGATTAGAGTTAATTAATGGTGACAAAATCAGATTACATTTAACAGATCTTTCTTATCCAGGCTGGGAAGAGTAGGTCTTCCAACCTAGCTGAGTTAAGTGGTAATTTTTATCAGCAGAATTACCAGGGTAAAAACTACTTTTAAGTTTTTTTGGAGACTAGGGTAGGGAAATCTTCCTACAACAGCTAAACAGAAGAGCATGTCAGCATTTTCATCAATGATATGTCAACTCTTAAATGCAACTATTTAAGCTGTGGCATTCGAGCAGAAACTGGCAATCTTTTCTCTGGTAAAGGACTAAGATGGTTAGGCTGTGCAGAGCAGATATCTCTGTCGCAGCTACTTAGCTCTGCTATCATAGCGCAAAAGCAGCCACGAGACAGCGATACATACATGAATATGAATGAGTAAGGTTGTGTTCCCATCAAACTTTACAAAAACAGGCAGCAGGTTAGATTTGGCTCATAGGCTCTAGCTTGCCAACCCTACACCAAAGTTTGGGGGGTTTGTTTTAATTAACCCAAACCTGTGTCTTTCTTCTTCAGGGATCTCAAACCTAGTGTGCTCTTCCAAGAACTTGACAAGGACAGAAAACGGGCCCAGTTGATCCTGCAGTATATCCCTCATGTCATTCCTCACAAAAATGTGAGTTGTACTCAGGCCTGGGCTCCTGGTGTGTCTTTCTGTTCCACCACATGGTTCCTGACTTTCCATCTTGATTATAGCAATTGGAAATGACAGAATGAGATCACTCATCCAGCAGACAGAAACGGAGTTTGATCTTACTCTGTGGCAGGCATCGTGCTAGTGCTGGTGCTACCAGGCTGGGGAAGACACTGTGGGCTGGAGGTTTTGGTGGAGTGAGATGGATCCTGTGGAGGCCCAGGCACGGAGGCCTGGCCTAGCTGGAGTGAGGGCAAGGGGGTTGGAGAGGGCTCCACAGGAATAAGCAGACAGTGCTAAAAGGCCTGAGTGAGAGAGTGTGAGTACTGTAGCAGAGCCAGACATACAACTAGAGAGAGCCTGTGGATGGAGTTGAGAAAGGCAGCAAGGGAGTTTGTAGGAGCCAGAACCAGAAGGGCCTCGGGAACCTAGTCTGGGAGCTTGGACTCTATCCAAAACCATTGGAGGGTCTTAAGTTTAGGAGGCTTCTGGTCAGAATCTCATACTTTAGGACATCGGTTCTCAACCTGCGGGTTGCGATCCCTTTTGAACAATGAAAATAAGTTGCGGCATTAGGAAGGTTGAGAACCACTGCTTTAGGAAGATCCTTCTGGCTGCAGTGTGGAGGACTGGCTAGTGGCAGAGCCCATTAAAGCAAGCTGACCTGAACTAGGTGTGGCTATGGGAATAAGAAAGATAACCTGGTTGACATTTTTAACGTTTGACTGTAAACAATGCCTAAAGACATTCAAACAAGATGTTCCCTTGATGCACACAATGCCTATAGGAACATTTCATTCTAAGCCTTCCGCAGTAAAAGGGTTAAGGAGGTAATGGGCCAGGCAGGGTGGCTCATGCCACCCTAGCATTCTGGGAGGCCGAAGCAGATAGATTGCTTGAGCTTAGGAGTTCAAGACCATCCTGAACAAGAGTGAGACCCTGTCTCTAAAAAAAAAAATGGCTGGGTATTGTGGCAGGTGCCTATAGTCCTGGCTACTTGGGAGGCTGAGATAAGAGGATCACTTGTACCCAAGAGTTTGAGGTTGCTGTGAGCTGTGATGCCACAGTACTCTACCCAGAGCAACAAAGTGAGACTCTGTCTCAAAAAAAAAAGGGCAGGGGGGTTAAGGAGGTAGCACCTATAGGACTGGAGCTATGGGCTCTATGTGGGGATAGCATTGAGATCAATGGATGTTGGTAAGGCAGTCAGGGAACCTGATGGAGTGAGCAGTCCAGGAGCCCTGCAGGACCCATTAACCAAAGGGTCTATATGAGGAGAGGAGGAATAGAGGAAGGAGGGAAATCAAGAGAGCACACATCCCCGGGGGACATGAGGGACTTGGGAAGGGTCAGGTGCTATGGCAGGGGCACCCAGGAAATGTGGGAAAATGCTGCTCACAACCCTGGTGAGCAGCAGGCGCTCCAGAAGTGTCTTATCAGATGCCGTGACAGTACCGCTTTTACTATCTTTTCTTTGTTTTTTTATAAAATAGACATTTTGTTAAGAGCGTAAATCACATTTTTGTAAATTAAATATCATTTTTCAGAGATACATAATCCTCACTGCTCTCTGGTGTTGTTTTAACCTTGACTTTAATACTTACAGTAGCTATTCTCTCCTCTCAAGTGGTGATTGGGCTGTCTGACAGACTCTTAGGAATGAAAAGACCCTGTGGGGATCACTTGGTCAACCCTGCCCTCCTAGAAGGCAATAGCCCTGACCTGGCTTCATGTGGAAAATACTCTGCAGAACAGGACCTTCTATGCCTTTCCTTTTCCAAATGATGGAATGTTCTTCCTCATCTTACCCTGATCTACTTCCTCGTAACTTCCACCCTTTGGTCCTTTGACTGCCCCCAAAAGTGGTATCTCTGATCTGTGAAATAAATCTTCTGAGACCTATAGTCAGCTTCTGTTTGCCTTCTAAGTCTTCTGTTGTCCAAGCATTCTTAGCTTCTCCAACTAGTAGTCCTCAGTTGCAGTAGTCTGCAGCCCTTCTCCTGTACTTCACCCAGTTTGGTGGTATCTGATTTAAATTGCACATCTTAGGCCAGGCACAGTGGCTCACGCCTGTAATCCTAGCACTCTGAGAGTCCAAGGTGGATGGTTCACCTGAGCTCAGGAATTCAAGACCAGCCTGAGCAAAAGCAAGACCCCTTCTGTACTAAAAATAGAAAAGCTAGCTATGGGTAATGTTGTACACATGTAGTCCCAGCTGCTCAGGAGGCTGAGGTAAGAGATCACTTGAGCCTAGAAGTTTGAGGTTGCTGTGAGTTATGACACCACAGCACTCTACCCAGGGTGACAAGTGAAACTCTGTCTCAAAATAAAAAGATTAAATAAATCAAAAAAATAAAATAAATGCACATCTTGTTTTGGACCTGAGAGTCTGTGAATTCAGCTTTTGACCACACCGTTCCCATGACACGTGGTCTGGAGCCTATACTCTATCTGTGGTTCACAGTGCTGGTTTGGTAATTCACGTGTTTTGAGAGGAACCTAGTGAAAACACTATGCCAACTACTATAAAGGTAGTTCATAGTTTCAGTGTTTGATTGCACTCTGTGCTTTTCACTAATGTTATATTTGCAAAGCTGAATTTTAAGAATGAAATAAAAGTATTTTATATTTCAGTGTATGTGCATTTGTAAAACACAGATATTAAGTTCTTACCGCACTACCTAGGAAACGGAACTATGAGGGATTTCTTTTGGCCTAGGAGTGCCATGAAAAAAATTACTGAGACACTAGAGGTGCTTTGTATAAGAAACTTTGGAAACCACTGAGATTAACTGAAATGACTTGTGAGTCCAGGCTATATGCCAGTCTTCATCATTTTTCTTTGGGGAATGTTGCTTAAGATTGTCTTCCAGGCTATTTCTTCTTGGCTCATAAAATTTCCTTCCTTGGGAAAATAGGGCCTTTCTTGTCTCCTAGCCACTGTCCTCCTCTCTGTGATAGAACCAGTAGGTCCTGGGGGAGTGTTTGAGGCCTGATGTGTTCAGAGTGTTCAGGGCTCTCCTGTTGTCTCATCCCAAGGGATGTATGTGCTGCCCTCTGCTGCTGAAATATCCTTGGTTCTTTTTTTGGTTTTATTTTTGTTTGTTTTTTTTTGAGGCAGAGTCTTACTTTGTTACCCTTGGTCACCATGGTGTCCTAGCTCACAGCTACCTCAAACTCTCAGGCTCCAGCGATTCTCTTGCCTCAGCCTCCAAAGTAGCTGGGACTGCAGGCACCTGCCACAATGCCTAGCTACTTTTAGAGTTGGGGTCTTGCTCTTGCTCAGCCTGGTCTCAAACTCCTGAGCTCAGGTAATCCACCCACAGTGGCCATCCAGACTGCTGAAATGTTCTTGTTGACACACACAGGAGGACCGTCTGCCATCTGTATCTCTCCATTGTTTTTGATCTCATTCTAGAAAGTGGCTTAGAATGCCTTACTTTAAAAGCCTCACCTGGCCTGTCCCATTCTCCACGTTCTCTTACATTGCTTTTACCCTTTGATTTACTACTCATCACCTGCCTGGGACTTGAGGCTTCTACTTCTTGTTTCAGCTTAGAAGGCCTAAGTGGTGTGGGAAGATCAAAGGCTGTGGAGCGTGGTGGTCTGTGCATGGGATCAGGATTTGATTCTGGCCCCTTTGCCCACTAGCTTTGTGACCTTGGGCAAGTCAGTTTCCTCAGCTGCAATGTGGTCATAATGATCCTTATCTGTCCAGGCTCTCTGTCATCACCTCTGTCTCTGTAGTTGTGCTTCTGTGTCTTCTGCTGTCCCCATTCCACTCTAGAATGACCCAGATGTGAATCTCCTCTTCTGCCTCATGCTCTACAAAGCAGCACCCCTTGTTCAGGGGATCACGCTAATTATTTGGGGTCACAGGAGGCAGTTGTGTTACCCTCCACAGAGCCCCACAAGACTGAAGTGCCTATTTGCCAAAGTCCTGCAGCAAGCCTCCTGTAGAAGGGAGCAGTGGGAGCATACTGCGTTCGTAGCACCGCCCTCCCTTGAAGGTCCTTAATCCACTCCTTCCCTTGCGTGTGGCCCTGGAACCCCCAGAGCTTTTGGTACTATTCAGAGTATTTGGGTCCTTGTTTCTCAGCTTTGTAAACCAGCCACCTCCAGGTGCTTCACTGAACCACAGTTCCTCAATGGAATATCACCCCCTCTTCTTAGGAGGCCACTGGCAATTGCTTTTTCTGTTATGAGTAAATGAAAGTGCACTAGGTCTGCCCCATGTATAGTTATCCCTGTTACTACTGTTGTTATTACTGTTATTGTTCCTATTATATTTAATAAAACTCTGGACTTTGTAGAGATTCCCATTTAAAAAAAAAGAAAATAAAAGAAAAGAAAAAGCAGGGCCGGGCTGCAGTGGCTCACGCCTGTAATCCTAGCACTCTGGGAGGCTGTGGCGGGTTGATTGCATGAGCTCAGGGGTTCGAGACTAGCCTGAGCAAGAGTAAGACCTCATCTCTAAAAAATACCCGGGCATTGTTGTGGGTGCCTGTAGTCCCAGGGAGGCTGAGGCAAGAGGATCACTTGAACCCAAGAGTTTGAGGTTTCTGTGAACTATGATGGCATGGCACTCTGCCCAGGGTGACAAAGTGAGACTCTGTCTCAAACAACAACAACAAAAAAAGCTGGATTTATGTATTCATTTGGCTGACTTTGTTTGAGTCCTATTAGGGTGGTGATTTTCAATCCCAGGATAAGCAAAGGGTCTTGCTCTCCTAAAGGGACTCATCAGAATCTTAAGAAAAAACAAGGATTCTTCTCAGCAATAATTGAGAAATGTTAGTGGTGGGGCTGTGACGGGCTTGAAGCCACAGAGACGGCAGATAAAAGGTCAGGGACCTTTATACTGTAGGATCATTTTTTAAATTTCTGACAGTGAGAAAAATTATCTTTGAACCATTTTTGTTATGTAGATTCATGATATTGATTTCCTTTAAAGCAGGCACAGCTATATAAAGCAGCCTGTGTAACTTGTTCCAGTGCCAGGTTTTTGTGGATTATTGACTATAGGAGGAGAATGATTTTCTCCTGAGCTATTCCTAGCTGGTCTGTAGCTGCGGCCAGACTACTCTTTCTGGAACATTTCTTCCTTAGCATGTATTCAGCTATATTTCTAATTCCCTTAAGTTTGGGAAACGTTTACTGTTCTCAGCTGTACCACAAATCAAGGCATCCCACTCTGGTTGGATCTCATGTGACTTAAATTTCTGTAACTTTGTAGAGTGGATTCATGCCATCTGCATCTCTCATTCATTTTTATGGATTCATTTTTATGGATTCATCTGTTGTTGACCCTGTTTCTGGTTCCACCTTTGCTCTTTTCAGAGAGTTCTCCTGTTCCGAAACATGGTTACCAGGGAGAAAGAGAAACTGGGGCTTGTGGAAACCAGCTCTGCCTCCCCTCATGTCACTCACATCACTATCCGCCGGTCCCGGATGTTGGAGGTGAGTGTGGGGCCTACAGAATCCTACCACAAAGAAGTGTGCTCATGCTATTACCTCTGAACTGTTCTTATCACTCCTTGATCTCATAACTCTGAAATCAAGGTTCTAAGAACAGGAAAGGGGTCATTTGTCCTGTTGACTGCTCTGAATAACTGCTTGGTTAAATGTATCCTCAGTACTGGAGACCTTCAGTGTCTTCCTTTATTCCATGAAGGCCACTGCCCTATATCATAAACCTCTTAATGTCTCTTTGAAACAAGGGCAGGACTACCAGCTGCAGCAGCCACCCTGACATCCTCATGTCTGTGCAAACTGCATTTGTCCCAGCGGACACTTTGCCTAGACTCCCAGCTGTGAATACAGTGTAGGTGGAGAAGGGTGTTATGTTTATTATACCATATAGAAACACATTCATCACAGAGCCAGTAGAAGAAACACAAGATACGAGTGAAGTAGCCTGCCTTAGCCAAACCGTTGTCTGGGGTCACCACTATATGGCAACTTCATATAAATTAGAGGTAGGTACCCTGTCCTCATGTGTCAGAAAATTGTCATAATGTATTGATCCTATTAGAGCATGGCCCTGACATCTAGAACACGGTCATCATAAATGTACCTACCTCGGACATCTGAGCATTCTGTGCCATGCCCCCCAGGGTTGTATGGTGCATGGCCCACCGCTATTGCTGGTCCTGCCCACAGTGGGATTGCTGTCTGAGCTGCATGCCCCATTCCCAGGAGAGGTTGGTTGTGATGATTTGCCCTATTTATTCTTTAGACCATTTATCACATTCTAGCCACAGTTTCTCCTTAGCATATTCTGCAGGGTTTTTTTTTTCTTTTGGCTGGGGCCGGGTTTGAACCCGCCACTTCCAGCATATAGGGCCATCTCCCTACTCCTATGAGCCACAGGCGCTGCCCTCATTAGCATATTCTGTAGTGTCAGACAGTCGTGGGATCCCCCAACACCAAATAGCAGCGTAGCCACACCCACCACCTACAGCCCTTCCTCTCCACTCCTCTTCATCCTCTCCTGTTTTGTGTTAGCACTGAGTTTGTGTCACTTCTTCCTGGGGGGCTCACTTGAGATTCCCCTTGCTTTTGGCAATGGAGCCCAAGAGCTGCTGGCAAATGCAGCACGTGTTGAACAGTTGACATTTTTGACGGTCTTTAAGGTGAGCATAAAGGCTTTATGTGCCTGAAGGGCCCTGCAGGCCACATGAATATGTAAAGCTCACTAAATCCATCTCGTTGCAGGAGTGCTAAACATAGAAATGTTCAAGTGCTAAACATAGAAATCTCTCCCATTTTTCTTGAATCATCACCCTCTCAGTCTGCGTACCTTTACTTAAGAACAATCCCATGAGTGAGTTGATACTTGACAACTGACACCCAGCCTCAGTGTTGGGGAGCAGTGGAGAAGGTGGGTGAGTGAAGAGCAACCCCAAAAGGCCCCCTCTACCCAACTCCTCCTGACTCATCCTGTGGAGATGTAGGCTCTAACAGAAGCCCAAAATTTAGTTTGGTGTGAAATCTCTTGGTCTTCCATGTTGTGAACTAATTAAATTTTGCAAAGTGCCTAGAAAGTCATATAACACCTGTCTGTCCACTGAATTCAACCTTTGAGCCACCATCTTGCAACCTCTGTTTCAACTTAGAAAGAAAAAGCCCAATTCCACTTTCCTCATTGGACCTGGATGCATCTCCCCTGTCTCTCAAAGTCTACTGTCTCACCAATGATCATACCACTCAGATGTGGCCAGCACCCACCCACTGGAAGAGTCTAGGGCAGTATAGACTGTGGTATCTCCTGACAGTGGCAGAATCCCCTGATGTCCTCAAGTGTCATTGCTTGTGGGAAATTCACTTGACATCTCTCTTTCTTTTTCTTTTAGAGATAGAGTCTTGCCCTGTCCAGGCTAGAGTACAGTGGCATTGACCATAGTTTACCGCAGCCTTAAGCTGCTAGGCTCAAATGATCCTCCTGCCTCAGCCTTCCAAGTAGCTGGGACTACAGGGGTACATCATCACACCCAATTAATTTTTTAAATTTTTTTTTAGAGATATAATCTTACTATGTTGTCCAGATTAGTTTCGAATTCCCAGGCCTCAAGTGATCCTTCTGTTTTGGCCTTCAAAAGTGGCTGAGATCACAGGCTTGAGCCACTGCATTTGGCTCACACTTGGTCTACTTTTTAAAACACATCCCTCAGGAATATCAAAGAAACAATTTCTGTTTAAGGTTTTAGGGAAATTCATTTTCCTGTTTACTTTCTGTTAGAGAAGGGGAGAAGGTCCTTCATTCGCTTTTCTCCATTGTTTTCATGGTCTGGTGGTTTGGTTATTAGAATGAAAGCCCAGGCCAGGTACAGTGGCTCATGCCTATAATCCTAGCACTCTGGGAGGCTGAGATGGGTGGATCGCTTGAGCTCTGGAGTTTGAGACCAGCCTGAGCAAGAATGAGATCTTGTCTCTACTAAAAATAGAAAAACTAGCTAGGCGCTGTGGTAGGCGCCTATAGTCCCAGATACTTGGAGGCTCAGGCAAGAGGATCATTTGAGCCTAGGGGTTTTGAGGTTGCTTTGAGCTGTGACTCCCTGGCACTCTACCCAGGGTGACAGAGTAAGAAAGAGTCCGTCTCAAAGAAAAAGAATGAGAGTCCAGTAGCTTTTGCTCTATTTGGACACAAGAGGGCATCAACAAGCTGATGTCAGACTCATACTATCCTGGGCTTTTATTGTTTCCTCCTTTAAGGTTTGTGTTGAAGACTGTCTCTGTTATCAGCTTCCAGGTATTGATCTGAAGTCCTACAGTAAAGAGTTAATTCAGGCAGAAAGTATACCTTTTCAGAACTGGAAGGACCCCCAAACATACTTTTATCCCCCTTCCCCCTTGCCTTATCAAAGGCAGAACTGAGGCTAGAGAAGTTTGATTGTCAATCAGGGTCACTTGGGTCAGTGACAGAGACGGGTCTGGTCCAAGCCTCCTTGTCCCAGCTTCTGTGCTCTGTGTCTGCACGTTAAGGCACAGTAGAGAAGAGAAAGGCCTGGCTCATGGTTGCCTTCCCAGGGTGCATCCCTGGGAATCCTTACACAGCCTTACCAGTTCCCGGGGGTGTGGGGGGGCAGGAAGTACATCAGGAGAGGCAGAGTCTTCTTTAGGACTCTTTAAAGAAGAGGCTGATGTAGAGTTGATAAAGCAAAACTGAGGTTTGAATCCAGCAAACCATCCTCGAGCCATGAGCTGAGTACTTTCACACACACCATCCTGTCTGACCCACATAACCTCAGATGCATCTGCTACTGTGTAGTAAGGGCAGGGAGGCATAATTTTAAAGCAGAATGGAGGAAATCCTGCTAGCAAACAAGAACATGTTGGAATTCTCTGCCCATCCTCAACTGGGTGCCAAGATAATTATCTTTAATTTAGACAGAATGATTTAAATGTGGCTGCAGCTGCAGGATAGCTTCTTGTTTCTCTCTCGCTTTTTTTTTTTGCCCCGTCTAACTTGCTGGTTCTGAAACTTTATGTGCATAAAAAGCACTTTTCAGATTTGTGTATACAGAACCCTGTTGCTGTTCCCACAGATGACCTAAGGAACTTCAGAGGTAATTTTTCCCATGCACTCTAGCTTTGGAGACGATTCAGAGGCATCATAGGACAATCCTTTGGACTCAGTGAGCATGGCAGAAAGGCCAGCAAGGGATCCCCAGAAGAGGGCTCGCCATACTCTGGCACATTACTCATTTGCTTTGTGACAAGGTAACCAGACCAGCAGCCAAGTGGATGCTATGGAGATGGTCTGTCCAGTGTCAGCAAAACAAAATGGCACCACCTCAGTTGTAAGCTGAAAGGAGAAATGTGGTGTGACCTCAACAGGATTGTAAAGGTTGCTTTGTGACTCATTCTATGACAGTATGTAAAGATATCAGTTACACCTGGTGATGGGGCCTTTCATGTTGGGCCAAAGGATTTCTGGGCCCTGTCCTCTTCAGCACTGTTTTTTTATAGTCTCTGCTCCAAAATAAAACCTCAGCAAGGTTTTATTAGGAATGCATCAGATAGGCTCGGCGCCTGTGGCTCAATGGGCTAAGGCGCCAGCCATGTACATCTGAGCTGGTGGGTTCGAATCCAGCCCAGACCCGCCAAACAACAATGACGGCTGCAACCAAAAAATGGCCGGGTGTTGTGGCGGGCGCCTGTAGTCCCAGCTACTTGGAAGGCGGAGGCAAGAGACTCGCTTGAGCCCAGGAATTGGAGGTTGCTGTGAGCTGTGATGTCACGGCACTCTATCCAGGGTGACAGCTTGAGGCTCTGTCTCAAAAAAAAAAAAGGAATGCATCAGATAGCTGAATCAGAAGCCAGGAACACGTTGACAGATTAGAATCAAGGTGATTATAAACAAGATGATTTTGTAGGGGAACTCTGAAGTTGTATTCTGGGGGCCATGTGTATTGAGTTCTAGATAAGAAAGACATGCTGAATGGCTATATCCCAGGAGAGCTGGCCACAGGGTCCCAGCCTGACATTGCTCCTACACCCTGGTCCCTCTGCTTCTTGCCTTGGCCCCTGCCATCCTTCTGCTCTGCAGCTGATAGAAAGGTCTTTCCCAAGCAGAAAGCTAACTGTGATGCTCCTTGCCCTAAATTCCTCCGGAAGACTCATGGGTCTTCATGTTCTGGGGAAAAGCACCAGGGCATGAGAGGTGAGGGTACTTATTTTATAGTGTTCCATAAGTTTGGTATTTTTTTTTTCTATAAGCTAAAAGATAGATACAATTAGCATAGAGAGAGGAAAGAGAAAGAGAAACCCATCCCATCCTAGCTTGTTGCATCCTTTGTCTGATAGCCAAGAGCTTGTCATGACTCATTCTGTCTAATTCCCCAGCTCACTGCTCTGTGTCCTCTTGAGGTCAGCCTCCTTTTGCCAAAGAGTGATACTCTCACATTCCCAAAACAAATCTTTCCTTTTAATGGGCTCTCATTCAAAAGCAGATGAGAATTGCTCTTGTCATTAACCCATGTGTCCTGACTTGCACATTTAGTAGTTAAAGTGGGAAAGCGTTGCCTGGGGGAGAAAGAACCTTGAGGAGGGAGCCCTGAATTATGTAGAAGGCCTTGGTTTCTAACGGGTTATAATTCTGCTCTTGGCAGGACGGCTATGAGCAGCTCCGGCAGCTCTCCCAGCACGCCATGAAGGGTGTGATCCGGGTGAAGTTTGTCAATGACCTCGGGGTGGACGAGGCAGGGATCGATCAAGATGGTGTTTTCAAGGAGTTCTTGGAAGAGATTATCAAGCGGGTGTTCGACCCAGCACTCAATCTGTTCACGGTATTCCAGGGGAGCAAGAGTGGGCTTGACAGTAGCCAAATGCAAGAGACAGATGAGAAGTAAGAGCTGGGCCTACTTGTCAGAAGGCATTTAACCTCTCTGCCTCTCCCCATCTTTTTGCCATGCAGACAACCAGTGGGGACGAGAGGCTGTACCCCTCACCCACGTCTTACATTCATGAGAACTACCTGCAGCTCTTCGAGTTTGTAGGGAAGATGCTGGGGAAGGCTGTGTATGAGGTAGGCACATTAAGGACCAGAGAAATGTGAGATGAAATGTTAGAGCTACCGTGGGCCCCTTCTTATCCATTTGTGTGACCTGCCACCTATGGAAATAAACTGACATTAGAAAGCAATTGAAAAAGGAGGAGCCCGAACCAAGACACAAATCCTAGGCTGTTTGCAGGTGTCATCTCATTGAATCCTCTTGACAGTTCTGTGATGTGGCTGCTGCTGTCCTGTTTTAAGGATGAGAGAACTGAGGCTTTGAAAAGTTCCTTGTCCAGAGTCCTTTTTTTAGTTAAGTGGGTAGAATTTGAACCCAGGCTGGCCTGAGTCCAAGACTAGCCCTCTCCTTCCCTGAGTGTGAGGGATGGTGCACAGAGCTTCATCACCACGTAGGAGCATGGTCCCCACTGCAGGAGGGCAGCATTTTGAGGAATATGATCATTTTAAAATCCTGTGTTATTTGAATGAATGCCTCATAGCTCAGAGCACCTGGGAGTTGGCCTGTAGACTAAAGAAGGTGGGACATAGTCCATGGCAATTGGTCAAGACTAGCTTCTCCCTGACCTGCCATGTGACTATTGGCATTCAAGTTGCTTTACTTTTTAAGCCGCTGTTCTCTTATCAGTAAAGAAGGGATAGTAAAAGCCATGTATCTGGGTAGCTGTTGATGATAAATGAGGTGATACACACAACCCCCTCCTAAAGGGCCAGGCACCTGGTCACCCCAGGTGGGGCAGAGCTGTCCATCCTTACTGTCATTCACAGGAAGGGTGTCTGAATGACCCCATCCACTCTGTGATCTCATAGGGTCAGGGCAGTATGGACTTCCACAGGCTCTGGGTGGGGCCCACTCAGCTGCTACTCCTGTCCATTGAGAGTGGCCTTGAGAGTCCTGCTCCCTAGGAAGGACATAAAACTGCAGCCCCATCAGGGGCCAGCCTGTGTGGCCTTCACAGCAGACTCCAGAGCTGTAGGTACCTTCCCAGAGCCCAGGCAAAGGGGACATGAGCGACCTGGAGGAGAAGGATGCCAGGCAGGCTGAGAGTGGGAGGGCTCTCGGAGGGCTCTCCAAATTACTTTGGAAACAGCTCATACTTAGAGACCCCAGTCCCTGGCTCTGATGGAATCAGGAAGCCAGTCGGAGTCCTTTTGTGGTCCTGGGCTCATTCTCTGTGCCTCTGCTTCCTCACCTGCAAAATGGGGACAACTTCTCAAATTATGCCCTTTTTTTTTTCCTTAGAGATAGAGTCTCACTTTGTCGCCCTCAGTAGAGTGCTGTGCCTTCACAGCTCACAGCAACCTCCAGCTCTTGCGCTTAGGCAATTCTCTTGCCTCAGCCTCTTAAGTAGCTGGGACTACAGGCGCCCGCCACAACGCCCGGCTATTTTTTGTTTGTTTGTTGCAGTTTGGCCAGGGCTAGGTTTGAACCCACCACTCTCGGTATGTGGGGCCGGCGCCCTACCCACTCAACCACAGGCGCCACCCTGATGTCCTTTTTTAAAAACTTAAAAACCCCATTAGGACCTACCTGGGGTATACCATGTTTTTCCTTTAAATCAGTGTTTTTCAATCTTTTTATCTCACTTGAACCTCTAGTTAAACTTCCATGGCACACTTAACATTATGTTGATCAAACAAAGAGTGAAAAAAAGAATACTATTGTGCTTTGAACTTCTTTCGAAAATAATTTAACTAATGATCTTTAAAAAATTTCACAGTACGCCTAAGATCCTCTCATGGCACACTGGTTGAAAATCGCTGCTTTAAATGTATAACTGTGGGGAGACCTGGGGAGCCTGGCCCACCTGAAAAGCATGGCTCCTAGCTTTTTTCAATGTCCTGTACATTTCCTGAGCCTTGCCTTTTCAGTCCTTTCTCTCTCTTACCTCTGATAGTAATTGTACTGATGAGAGAAGTAAGGCTCTGCTGAGCCCTGTGTGAGCAGTGCATGTATTAACTCATTTAACCTCATGACCCTCTGGGACAGGCCACTACCGAGTTTGAGTGACTCTCCCCAGTCCTCATACCTCCCTCCACCCTTTTGGCTGCTGCCCTAGTCTAGTCTTTCAGTGTCTCCCCTGGCATTTTGCCACAGCTTCCTAGCTATTGTCCCTGTCTCCTGTGTTTCTCCCTCCAGTTCATTTCCCATTTAAAGTGCAAATCTGTCATCTGCTCAGAACCCTCAGGATAGAACCCAGACTGCAGGGAGGCTTATGGGGCCCTTCCACGTCTGGCCCTGCTCCCTTCCTAGCCCGGACCTTTGCCTGTCTGCCCTGCCTCACAGTGCACCATGGACAGATACACAGTCCATCCCTAGAACATGCCTGTGGGCCTCATACCAGGAGCTAGTGCTCCTTTTGGCCTATCTTAGATAGCTCTTCCTCCAGGAAGCTTCCCTGCCCTGCCTCCAGCTGAGGACCTGTCCTCTGTGCTCATGCCTATGGCATGGCACACGTCTGCACATCCCCATGGCTGCACTGAGCCTAGGAGGGGTCAGTTCTGTACTCATTCAGTCCTTATGAATGAGAGGATGGCTCTGTTCCCCACTGGCAGATGAGAAGACCCATGGCCTGGCAATAGCCAAGACAAGATTTGATCCCTGATACTTACTGTGTTTTGAACTTCTTTCTAAAATAATTTAGTGATCTTTAAAAATTGTCATAGCGCACCTAATATCCTCTCATGGCACACATAGTCCAAAGTCTGTGCCCATAGCCACTAGGAAGGGATGTTCACAGGAGGCATTCAATTGTGTTTGGTAAAGGATGGGGAGATTTTGCTGCCCAGGTTGAAAACTTAAGAGGGGCTAGAGGCACGTCGGGGCCATGTCTGCAGCTTGTGCCACCCCAGGCTAGTCACTGAGCCAGTAATCCTGGACCAAGGAATGGAAAACTGTTTCTCTTCTGCCACAGGGAATTGTAGTAGACGTGCCCTTCGCATCCTTCTTCCTAAGCCAGCTGCTTGGGCACCACCATAGTATCTTCTACAGCTCTGTGGATGAACTTCCTTCTCTGGACTCAGAGTTCTACAAAAACCTCACTTCCATTAAGGTGAGTGCAGAATGGTGGATGAGCCACTCCAAGCACCAGTATGAAGTCATCACTCTGAGGATAACTTCACCTTCTGTATCCTGGAATGAGATCTGTTGTCCTTCCTGCTCTCCCTGGAGCCACTGCAGGCCCCTGCATCGCCTTGTGGGCTCTCTCAGGGCTGATCAGCACAGCCTCCTTCCTTTAGGGGATGTGTGGCCTTCTCCTTTGCTTTAAGTCCCATGGCAACTGAAGTTATTAACTCTGCCAAAGTAGCACCTTCAGAAGTGGGAGTGCTAAATTCTTCAAGGAGGGTAGTCGTCTTCTGCCCCAATGTTTTCCTCTTCTCTGTTGCATTAGCGCTATGACGGGGACATCGCTGACTTGGGCCTGACTCTGTCTTATGATGAAGACGTCATGGGCCAGGTAGGTTGACCTTGCTGGCTGAGCACTCCTCCCCTTCCTCTGCGGGCCTCCTCAGAGCAGCCCTGCTCTCCTTGGTGTTTTTCTGGGAAAGAGTCCATAAGCTGAGGGTGGGTCCATCTGTTTGGTCTCCCTTCCCCTCCCCCTCTTTGCCCACCCTCTTCTCACCATGCAGGAGGGAGGCCACCACCCTTTCCTTCCCAGTTGGCTTGGCCTTTGCCTGCTCACCCTCAGAGAGCTCCCACAGAGACCTGGCTTTGCTTATATCACATTTTATCACTTAATTTCTCTATTTGTACCATCGCTTTTTGTTACCTTGGTGAGGATTAGCTATTACCAATAGAGGATTATGTCTTAGAGAAGAGAAGAAGCTGCCTGAGCAGTGCCTCCAGCAGAACCCTGTCATTGTTTGTGCTCTTCATGAAGAACAGAGCAGGAACCGCTGGCCCTGGAATCAGGGCAGTGGCATCCCTCCCCCCACAGCTGTTCCTTATGGCTTTTCCCTGAAGCACCCTCCACGTGGAAGCCTCTGCATAAGGCTCAGGATGTGTGTGACCCAAGTGCTGCTCTGGAGGAACCACACCAGGAGCTTCTCAGCACACAGCTGGCTTGGGTTCAGGCCTGGGTTACTTCTAAAGAGGTCATTCAGTCTCCCTGAGAAACATTTCCTTATTCCCAAAAAGTATCATTTGCAGGCAGTGCCTGTGGCTCAAAGGAATAGAGCACTGGCCCCATATACTGGAGGTGGTGGGTTCAAACCCAGCCCTGGCCAATAACTGCAAAAAAAAAAAAATAAAAAGTATCATTTGTGAAATGCAAATCCTTGATGGGACCAGACTACAAACATCACTAGGAGCCCTGCTCACCAAGCAGGCTGGCACGTCTGAGAAGCCTGGGAAAGACACCGAATGTGGCCATGTAATCCTCCTGTTTCTCCAACTCCTCTGACGTAGAACTCTTCTTTCAAAGAAGAAGTATTGTCACAAAGAATGGTTCTCCAAACGCTGGCTGACAGACAAGGTGTTCTTTGGAACCCTTTATGGGAAATGTCGGGCTGGGTGATTTCTCAGGGCCCTTTCAGCTTTAAAATACTTTAGTGTCACCCTAGATGTTGGTTTCAGTGGGACTAGAGGTTACTTTATCCTTTCTACATCTGTAGAGCTATAGCATATTAATGTAATTTCTATTAAATTTAGCTTCACAAAGTGTCTGAGCATGGTGACTCACACCTATAATTCTAGCACTCGGAGAGTCTGAGGTGGGTATATTATCTGAACTCAGGAGTTTGTGACCAGCCTGAGAAAAAGTGAGACCCCCCCATCTCTACTAAAAATAAAAAACTAGCCAGGCATGGTAGCTACTAGCCAAGCACCTGTAGTCCCAGCTACTTGGGAGGCTGGGGCAAGAGAATGGCTTTAGCCCAAGAGTTTGAGGTTGATGTGAGCCATGATGCTACAGCACTCTACCAAGGGCACAGAGTAAGACTCGGTCTCAAAAAAAAAAAAAAAAGAAAAGAAAAAAATGGGAAGTGTTAATTGACCTGTGATTAGGACTTTAAAAAAATTAGCTTCAAAATAATGTAAACTTTGATGTTTAGACGACCTACAAAAGTGTTCTTGAAGTTGAGGAGAGTAGTTGACATTGTAGAGTTTTAAAATCTTTAATCAGATTTTGAGCCTCTTTCCTAACATAATTTTTCTCCCAACTATAAAAATAGTGAAACTTCTAACAAAAAATTCAACTATAATATGAACATAAAGATGAACACGAAAGTACTTATAAGGCCAGTATCTGGAGGGTGCCCTGTTATACTACGGCACCTGTGTCTTTCCAGGCTCTTTCCCTGGGCATATATGTAACTGTTTTTTTTGCAAAAATGGTACCATATTATGCATGTTATTATATAATCTGGTTTTTTTTCATCTTTTCAACAAATACACGTTTTCATCCTATTTTTAAATAGCTGCACAGTATTCCAGGGTATAGATGTACCCACATTTATTTAAGCATCCTGCTGTGCTCCTAATGCTGACACTTTCCCCTCCATGACGTCCTAAAGCCTTAATACAAATAAATGTGGGCGGCACCGGCGCTCAGCGAGTAGGGTGCCGGCCCCATATACTGAGGGTGGCGGGTTCGAACCCAGCCCTGGCCAAACTGCAACAAAAAATAGCTGGGCGTTGTGGCAGGCGCCTGTAGTCCCAGCTACTCGGGAGGCTGAAGCAAGAGAATTGCCTAAGCCCAAGGAGTTGGAGGTTGCTGTGAGCTGTGATGCCACGGCATTCTACCAAGGGCAACAAAGTGAGACTGTGTCTCTAAAAAAAAAAAAAGAATCCTCTCTAGTAATTATTCCCCATCTTCTCCCCCAGCTTGTTTGCCATGAACTGATTCCTGGAGGGAAGACCATTCCTGTTACAAATGAAAATAAGTGAGTATAGCAATTAAATTTTTAAGGTCACCACTTGAAAAGACTTCATTCTGGCTCTGTAGGCTTATGTTCAGAATTTATTAAGATAGATTGGAGTAGAAAGAGGCCATAAATATCATAATGGAATTTACTGGTTACAGTTCATAGGCCAGAATTGTATTAAATTCGATTTGCAAAATAAGAATTGACAATTTATTTTTTGCAGTAGCACTTCTAAGGTCAGAGGCATCCAGGCCGTGGTGTTCTTAGGTATTTAATGACAGCTCTAGATGCAGACAGATGGATTCTGAGCCATTCAGGCACACTGTCCTGAACCCAGAGGGCTCAGAGGCGGAAAGACACCTTGGAGGGGCAGATCATTTAGGAATGATAGCATGTGGCAGTTGTATCAAACACTGTTCTTGAGAAGACACAGTGATGAATTCAAATGCCACAGACAAAGAGAGGTACTTAGGATGGGGAATTGGAGAGACTCTGAGGCCCAGCAGCTATTGTCACAGATAACAGGCTTTTAGGAATCTATCATAAATGTTAACCTTTTTGGTACCTAGAAGCAAAATCCCTCAATGCACTGTCTACCTGGCCATATTGTCACCTAATTATAACAGTAGAACCTGGCTTGGAAAGTAGACATTGGCCCTTCTGTCAGTCAATCAATCTTCTGCCACTAGGCTCAGCTGAGCATGTGAACTTCTAATTAGAGCATCAGTCTCTTTAGTGACAAATGAGGTGCCCAGTCCCACCCAGTGAGTCACTTGGATCAGGTGCACATCATAGTCCAGTGTTACCAAGTATCATGTTCCTCTCAGGTGGTTTGGTCAATCTGTATGGGTGGGGAGTTTTTTATTTAAATTGTCAAAATAGAAGAATAGATCCTGTTTTCATCATGATTGAAATACACCAGCCTTGCCCCTTGGCCACAGAGTGTTATTTTGAAAACTTGGAAGGAACCAGGTACAGGGTGGGAGGAGCTGCCTGGGGGTGTAGAGGACCTAGTTCAGGGTCAGAGAGAACAGCCATGGTGAATCCTGGTCCTCTCCACCACATGACCTGTTGACCCATCCTTTGGAGAGCTGGACATGAGGTAAGGTATGTAAAATACCTTCCAGAATGTTGGGCTCAAAGGAGAGGCCTAATAAATGCCAACAGTGATGGTCACCTTCAGTGGATATGTAACATATCACATAAATCCCACCACCCCTAGAGAGGCCATGTTTGTTACCCTCATGGTCATTGTCCTGGTAATATCCTCTTGTGCTGTTTGTGTTTTTTATAAAGTGGTTCACAAATGACTAGACTCATCTTTTAGCCCACTGGTAATAGGTTGCCCCACCCTGTTAATTTCCATTGTTTTTTCTTTCTTGTTGGCAACGGAATTAGCTACACCGATCTGATGGTGCATTTTTGCATGCATTTCGAACATAATGCTGGCTGCTATGCATGGCGGCCAAAAAAGTGGGTTGGTGCAGGCTGTGCTATAGATTCCTGTCCTGCCCTGAAACTTCACAAACCTTACACTGTCTTAGCATAAAACCCAGAGTAAGAACTGGTTATTCAATTCTACAGGCCTGGCTGTGCTAGTCTCCTGGTCCTTAGAGTGATGTTTGATCTTGGACTTCCTGAGTGTTAAATGTGTCCTATACACTCTTCCTCCCCCTCTCTTCCCACTTCCCCTCTCTCTGTCTCCATAAAATGGAACAGTTTAGTAACTTACTTCAGAGAGCACATGGGAGGAGTAGCAATAATAGAAAAATTCATATTTGGATATATTAATGTACAGATTTGCTGCTGGATAATCTTCTAAAATAGGGATATTTTCAAGACCACTAACCTGGACCTGAGCATTGTAAGATAAAACAGATTCATTTGTACTATACTAATGTGTAATTTGTGAGAATTGTGTTTGGGCTGGGCTCAAGTTCTTTAATCTCTGAGTAAATGATTTGCCAAGAAGCTCATTGGAATGTATTTAATCTGCTCAAAAGGATTACATTATATTGTACAGTTGTAGGTGAGGTCATTGTATTCATGAAAACAGACTCTGCTTAGAATTGTTGTTGGTAACTCAAGCTGGTTTAAGGCATCCTGTGGGTCTGCCTTTTCATGGCTCTAGACTGTTGATCTAGATTAGCCAGATTTTAATTAAAGTTCCAACATGAAGTAATTTTTCTCTAATTTAAAGCTTATTGGAGACTGAATTATATCTTAATTGCTTATGCCCAGAAGGATGAAGTTAAATGAAAGTCCAAAAGCAGGTGGCGCCTGAGGCTCAGTGGGTAGAGTGCTGGTCCCATATACCGAGGGTGGCGGTTCAAACCCGGCCCTGGCCAAACTGCAACAAAAAAATAGCTGGGCATTATGGCAGGCACCTGTAGCCCCAGCTACTCAGGAGTAGAGAGGACCTAGTTCAGGCTTAGAGAGAACAGCCGTGTTCTCTTGTTAGGCAAGAGAATCACCTAAGCCCAGGAGTTGGAGGTTGCTGTGAACTGTGACACCACAGCACTCTGCCGAGGACGATAAAGTGAAACTCTGTCTCAAAAAAAAAAAAATGTATTAAAAAAAAAAGTTCAAAAAGCACTCTTTGTACTAAGGATCCTGTGCAGCTGGGGGCTATTCTGATGTATGACCCATGGATTTCTTGGGAGAAGGGAATGAGGAAATGCCTTTGAAGGCTCAAAGCATACACAGTGGCACACAGTGTGCACTTCAGGAGCACTCCTTCCTCATCCTCATCGTCATTTTCCTGGTGATGTGCTCTACTTGTTTTTTATGAAGTGGTTCACAAATGACTAGATTCATCTTTTAGCCCACTGGTAACAGGCTGCCCCCACCTGTTAATTTCCATTGTTTTTTATTCCTTGTTGGCAACAGAATTAGCTACATCCATCTGATGGCACATTTTCGCATGCACACTCAAATCAAAAACCAGACAGCTGCCCTCATTAGTGGATTCCGTTCCATTATCAAACCCGAGTGGATCCGAATGTTCTCAACTCCTGAGCTGCAGCGTCTCATCTCTGGTGACAATGCTGAGATTGATCTGGAAGATTTAAAGTAAGGGGTGGGTTGGGGGGTGGGTATGCAACTCTTAGGCCTCTTAGAAAGCCAGCTGCTTTTCTTGCTGGGTTCCTTTTGGAAAGTTGTTTCAGGAGCCCATCTCCAATGACCTCCTCCTCCCAGGTCACTGGCTGGACTACTTTGGACTAAAAGCTCAACCACTTGCCTGCTTAGAGGCTGAGAAGTGGATGCAGGTCCTAAAGATTGGGGCTCTCTGAAGTTCTAGTAGGTGGGGTTACAGAGTTTCATGCTGGCTTTTGGTTGGGAATAGGAGTGCCATCTCTCAAACCCTCTGCCCATTTAGCTTCCAGGGAGATGGGGTTATTAAGGCATGAACTTGTGACTTTAAGAGAAGTTAGTAAAAAAAAAAAAAGAGAGAGAGAGACGTTAGTAGTGTTGTCCAGGCCTGTCAGAGTTGACCCTGCTATGTACCCAAATAACTTGTGCCTGCCCGTGCCCATAAATGTCCCTCAGCATGTATTGCTGAACCCGTCATCTGGATTGTTTTCAGGAAGCACACGGTATACTACGGTGGTTTTCATGGAAGTCACAGAGTCATTATCTGGCTCTGGGATATTCTGGCCTCCGACTTCACGCCTGAAGAAAGAGCCATGTTTCTGAAGGTATTTTATATTTATTAGCTCTATGCATGCGTTCATGTATTCTCATAAACCTAGAAGGCCAGTTGATGTAATAATTTACATTAGAAAAAATGGAATTATCAAGAAGACCTCATCTTATCAGCATGTCTTCTCCTGTAGGCAGGCCTCCCTGGTAGGCCAGCGGTAATCAGCAAGGGTTAAAGGGGCAAGGCTGGGCCTGCCTCATGCACCTGGCTGCAGGGACAGTTCCCTTGCCCTTGTAGACGTGCCTGCCTATTGGTCTCAGCACTCCATCCTCCCTTTGGCCCATGCTGACCTTGCTAACGTCTTTTTTCTTTTTTCATTATAGAAGTAAATAATATTTACTACCATACTTTGGAAAAATATGCAAATTTTTAAATAATCCATAGTCCTATAGTGAAGAGTCTTAAGTTATCTACATTTCTACTCACCAGGGACTATCTCTGTACATGTTTTTTCTCAGTAGTGTAAAACATACAAACACAACACACAAACACAAAATGTCCCAGTGAAATATACATGCTTGCTTAGGCTGATGTCTATGTATGTTTTTGCAGATAGAGTGGCTATTACCCAGTTTCCCAGTTCTGGTGTCTGTAGAGTTGTAAATGCTCATAGTGTCACTCCCATGCCAATGTATAGATTTTTATTACTGACATCAGCAAAGTGTAAGAATTTTCTAGGACAACTCTGGATAACACACACACACACTTGTCCATTTTTGTGTATATTTTTATAAAAATGGGCTCATCATTTCACCATCTGATTTTTACTGAACTAAATATCATAAACATCTTGCCATATTCTGGAGGTAAATTGAGCCCTTCAAAATATTTTCCTTTGGACTTTGGGATTTCTTGAAGTCTTCTGTGACCTCTGTTTTGTTGAGGCCACCTGGCCAGTATCCCCACCAAGCAAAATGGTAGCTGGTTTTCCCTCTCCTGGGCTGATCATTCCTAGTGAGGAGACCCTCACTCAGCCTGCAGAAGCACTGATAGATGGTCCAGTCATCCCCCTCGGTCCAGGGATTCAAGGTGGGCAGGAAGATGTAATTCCAGAAGTTGATCCTTTTGGAGAATCATCCATTTTCCCAGCAGTGCCCAGCATCTCATAATTGTGAAGTCATCAGCCCACACGGCAGGCATGTTTGTGATTCTGGATAAGCTGTAACAAAACCCATACTTCCTTGTCATGGGCCTGACCTTTTCTGTAGCTGTAGACAGGCTCCAGAGCCAGGTCAAGGAAACAGAACCTCCACACAGGAGTGGGTGTGCCCATGCTCCTCTCAAATGTGGTGAGAGCAGAGTGCCTGGAGGCTTCCCGTGCCTTCCCTTATTTCTCCTGTCCTGAGGGTAGAAGTCTCCTCCCTCCTCTGACCAGCACCAATTTGTAGGGGGCAGCACACCTATGATGTACAAACACTTTTGTGTCTGTCTCCTCATCCTTAAAACAGGACTGACCACAATCCCAAGGCACAGGTCAGTGATGTGACTGGGTGAGGTCGAGTTCCTGGAAATGGGCAGTGTGGAAACACAGTGATGCATCCTACACATGAGCGGCTGCTACTGGTGCTTTGCTTTTTATAAATAAAACATCAGAATAGAAATATCATGTCGATACTTCTTTTAAAAACTTTTTGAAGCATAGCACACATAAACTGTCTTTGGGTGATCTCAGGAATCTCAAACCATTCACAATGTTGTTTAAATGGTAATATGTTTTTTAAGACCTAACCTCTCCACTTAATTTTGAAGTGCTGCTGGGTGTTGTAAGTAACAGAGAAGGGAAAATATTCTTGGTCACCGTTGAATTAAAGAAAATGAATAGTTTCTTAGGACATTCCTGTGCAGGTGTATCACTTAGATTTCCAGGTTGGTCAGATCCTGTGTTCAGGCACAAGGTGCTGCCATTTAGAGAATTCCAGGGGCATAGCAGGGCAGTGTGTCCAGCTGCCCACAGGCCCGAGCACACACACCACTCTGTAAGCCAGCAGGCAACTTAGGTGAGAGCACCTCACAATCGCACCTGCATGGCCAAGAAGCCACAGGATGCCAAATACAGAGAGAGCAAGTACCATCCATGGCATGGTCCACACCAGGGGTCCCTCTCTCCTGTGTCACTTTAGTGCCGCCAGCTTCTGCCTTAACCTCTGCTATTCTCACTGCATGGTCTCTCTCTAAGGAAGGGTGTCCATCACCACTCTCTTCCAGCTGCCTATGATGGTCCCACTGGAGACCTGCTTCCTGGGGATGTCATACCACACCCTGGTCAGGAGTTTGTGGGGGTTTTTTTGTTTTTTGGTTTTTTCTTTGTAGAGACAAAGTCTCACTTTATTGCCCTTGGTAGAATACTGTGGCATCACAGCTCACAGCAACCTCCAACTCCTGGGCTTAAGCGATTCTCTTGCCTCAGCCTCCCAAGTAGCTGGGACTATAGGTGCCCACCACAATGCCTACCTATTTTTTTGTTGCAATTTGGCCACGGCCGGATTTGAACCCACCACCCTCGGTATATTGGGCCTGCACCCTACCCACTGAGCCACAGGTGTTGTCCAGGGAGTTTGTGATGTTTTTTGAACTCTTCAGTTGTTTGTTCTTATGCAGACAACCGGTCACATCTCTGGGTTTTCATGTGTTTTAATCCCAGAGAGCAGTACCCTGAGGAGATGGGAGATGTGTCTCAGTCCTCAGGCCAGACTACATGCCGCTGACTGCACAGCAGTGAGCAATATGTAGTATGGTGATGGGAAACTAAAGCGCACTGCACAGCTGCAGGGGAGCCCTTTCTGGAGCAGCAAGAACCTCACTGTGTCCCCCTCTGACCCTGCGTTGTGTTGCAGTTTGTGACCAGCTGCTCCAGGCCTCCACTGCTGGGATTCGCCTACCTCAAGCCGCCCTTCTCCATCCGCTGTGTTGAAGTATCAGATGATCAGGTACCACAGCTGGGGGACAGCTGGCCTCATGAGGTGTTCCTTGACTTCCCTCTTGGTGGCTGTCTGCTAGGGCCCTCCCAACCAGGGAGGGGAGTCCCACAGTCCTACAGCAGGAGAGCTGGCCTGTCCTTCAGAAAGCACCCGCAGACTCAGGCTGCTCTGGGCCTCCACTCTCTCTCGGAGGTCCTTTTCTCTTTACAGCCTTGGGGGTCGGGGCGTGTTGTTTTTAGTAGCTGCTGTTCTTGCCAGGGCTCCAGATGTGAGAACAGTGCAGGAGAGGGTGAGAACACGGCCTCAGGAAGTGGACGCTCAGATGCTGGCCCTGCCACTGCGACTGTGTGCATCTGGATGGCTGCTTCACCTGTGAAGGGGGAAGGAGTGCCTTAGGGTCAGGAGCTGTGTGTTAGGAGCACAGTGGGTAGGTGCTCAGCTGAGGGTCCTCCTCCCCGTAAGCCCGATGGCCTCTGGGTGTCACTGTCTTTCAAGACACCCAGTCTGAGCTGCCAGTCCCTCCTCACACGGGGCACTAGACAATCCTTAGCCTCCACACTTAGCCTGCCACAAACCACAGCTCTGGCCATTCCAGGAGAAAATGTTAGGCTGCATTCACAGCTGTTTTGGTACCATCTTTGATAGTTGGTTAACTGATAATTACCTGCTAACCACAAGGCCCCATTGCCAACTACTTACTTAGCAGGATTTCCCTGTGTGACCTAAATGGTAGTCCTTGTTTCTCGGGCCTTGACATCTTAAGGCCAGTTGTCCTGAGTTTGAGGGTTGACCTCAGGTGCCAGGGCAGGGGCCCACATTGCCCAGTGCCCAAGGACTGGCCAGGACCTCTCCCTAGGCTACCTGTTTGAGACCTGCCCAGGCTCCCAAACCAGACACCTCCCAACCTGGGCTATGCTGTGTGTTTGCAGGACACTGGGGACACCCTGGGCAGTGTCCTCCGGGGCTTCTTTACCATCCGCAAGCGGGAACCAGGTGGCCGTCTGCCCACCTCCTCCACCTGCTTCAACCTGCTCAAGCTGCCTAACTACAGCAAGAAAAGCGTCCTCCGGGAGAAGTTGCGCTACGCCATCAGCATGAACACGGGCTTCGAACTCTCCTAGCCCCCAGCTCAGCCCCAGCCCTAATGGGCCCCTGAGCTGCCAGGGACCTTCAGCTCCTGGAAGCAGTGTGCCCTCAGAACGTAACCAACTTGGCGGGTGACACTGCCCCTAGACTCTCTCTATAGCCATGAGCCTCCCTGTGGCCTCAAGAACTTTAGACAACACAACACTACACAAGATGACATTACACTCTCCAGGTGATACTCATGGGAAGGGGATGTGGAAAATAAACCTCCAGATTCCGCCCACAGTGGTCCTTTTTTCCTGCTGATTATAGAGAGGCTTCTTTGTGATAGTTTGGTCTTTTACTGAGAGTCTTTCCTTCCTTAACCCTCTGAGTGAACTGCACCTGAACAAGTTCCAGGAACTCCAAGAGTCCAGAGTGGTTTTCATGATGTGGGTCTAAGCCCACTATGCATGAGATCTTCTCCTTCCATTTCTGAAAACTCTTTACTCAGGTAAGGCCTTACCAAGCCTCTGTGCACCCAAAAATCCCCACTTCCACACCATCCACAGCAGCCTCTTCCCACACAGCCAGTCCCCACTGCTGCCCAGGGAAGCCTTGGAGCCTGCTGGGAGGCCATGGAACACAGGATGTTCAGGGCACTGTTCCCACTCTGAAGCCACATGTTCAATACTGCAGCTCTCCTCCTCAACCCCTTCCTGTGTCTTCAGCAGGCCAAGCTGCCACTGGCCTATTCCCATCTTATGCATTCACATTGGCATCCTGGTTTGGGAGAAAAAAAACATTGACCCTTAAAATCAGCCCCATTCCTGGAACACGCTGGCTGGTCCCAGAGGGGCCTGTAGTCCCTGCTGGTTTGCTGTGCTTGTTGTCTATTGAGAACACAAACATTAACCTAAGGTACCTATCCCACCCCAGAGATTACAAAATCCCAAGGAATCTGGGTCTTGCTGCCTGTCCTTCCGCAGCACAGGACACCTGGAGCCCTTTGCACTGATTGGCTCATGAGGCTGAGGAGACTCATAACCTTGTGGGCTGGTTTCTTTTTTTTTTTTTTGAGTCAGAGTCTCACCTTGTTCCCCTCAGTAGAGTGCCATGGTGTCATACCTCACAGCAGCCTCAAACTTGGGCTCAAGCAATTCTCTTGCCTCAGCTTCCCAAGTAGCTGGGTTTATAGGCACCTACCACAACGCTCAGCTGTTTTTAGAGATGCTGTTTTAGCTCTGGCTCAGGCTGGTCTTGAACTTAGGAGCTTAGGCAATCCATCTGCCTCGGCCTCCCAGAGTGCTAGGATTATAGGGATGAGCCACCTCACCCCACCTTTTTGTTTTTTGTTTTTTTTTTTAAGTTCATTTTTCTTCCAACCCATTGTGCTCCTCTGCCCTGTTCTTCACCTCTGTCGTGAGAACCCAGCCTCCCTTCTCACCATGTCCCTCCTGCATCCCTGCCACCAAGATCAAAGCCAGATCTGAAGCCAGGATTACCTGTCACTCCTCCACTCTGTGCTGCCAGAGCAGCAGAACACCCAGCAAGAACCTTCCTGCTGGCTCCATAACCCACACCAAAGGGTTTCAGCTAGATCCTGGTGTCCCACTCTGGGCTTCTAAAGAGCAGAATATGTGTGCTTACTATGACCGAAAGATAGCAAGGAATTTAAAGACAGGAATTTATTATTATTATTTAAGATTTGTTAGTAACCTCTGATTCTGTGGACTTGCCACTTCCTTACTTGATTCTTTTGAAGATTTCTTCTGAATGTGCGTGCTGGGCAGGTTCATACAGATAAGCTGGGGCTGAAAAACTGTCAGTCTGCTCAAAGGGAATGAATCCCACCTTAATTTGTATTACCCAAGGGTTGGAGCCAGTGGGAGTGGGGAAAGAGTGGTTTATAAGCACCAATGTCAACTTGACCTATTTATTTTGATAAGGCGCAGTAGTTTATAATTTCATCTAAATTCTTCTTTTCAACAGTTGGCATTATTGCACTATCTGAAACACTGAATCTGTACTTTTATAGCTAGTGTCCACTGACACCTTGATGGCTCTAAAAAGCTGTGAGTTTTTTGTTTTTGTAGGCAACTTACGGATTAAGACATGAGCAAAGGCTTTATTAAATTTGTACTTCAGCACTTGATGGCCGTGTTCTGTTTCTTATCTAGATATGTCCCTGTGTGGCTCACGATTGAGCATCTGGGCTTAAGGAGCACATGGGCACCACAGTGCAGAGAAGATGCAAAGGCCCCGGCCTCACCAGCCAGAGTTCACACAGTTGTGGACAATCTGTCATAGTTGCTTTCAGCTTTGTTTTAAGAAGTAATACATTTCCGATAAGCACCCTCTATCGTCCCATCCCTCCTACCCACTTCCCAGAGGCTGCCGTCACCCTGGATTGGGTATATATCTGATCAGTGTTCTTCACAGTGTTTGCACATGTGTGCAGACCCCACCCATCCAAATCCTGCCTCTGGAGTCACACACAATCTACCTCCTTGTGGGTCCATTTCCTTAGCTGGAAAACAGCCTCGAGGTCTCCTTCAGGGGATGCCAAAAATTCAACAAAGTAACACAAAAAATGCACCCAGTTCTGTTCCTGACACTGAATAACCATCTGTATATTATTAGTCTTCTTCCTACCTTTTCTTTTCTTTTTGAGACAGAGTCTCACTTTATCACTCTCAGTAGAGTGCTGTGGCATCACAGCTCACAGCAACCTCAAACTCTCAGGCTTAAGCAATTCTCTTGCCTCAGCCTCCCAAGTAGCTGGGACTACAGGCACCCGCCACAATGCCTAGCTATTTTTGTTGTTGCAGTTGTCATTGTTGTTTAGCTGGCCTGGACTGGGTTCAAACCTGCCAGCCTCAGTGTATGTGGCTGGCGCCGTAACCACTATGCTACGGGCACCAAGCCTTCTTACCTTTTCGTGCCTTTCACTTTATGAGAATAGAGGCCAGGTGTGGTGACTCACACCTGTAATTCTAGCACTCTGGAAGGCTGAGGAGGGAGAATTGCTTGAGATCAGAAGTTTGAGACCAGCCAGAGCAAGAGCAAGACCCCCATCTCTACTAAAAATAGAAAAATTAGCCGGGCATGTTGGCAGGCAACTGTAATCCCAGCTACTTGGGAGGCTGAGGCAGAAAGATCACTTGAACCCAGGAGTATGAGTTTGCTGTGAGCTGTGATGATGCCATGGCACTCTAGCTGGGTCAACAGCGTGAGACTGTCTCACCAAAAAGAAAAACAAACAGGATTGCCCACAACCCTGGAGATCAGGCTCTGATGAAGCTCCCAGAGTTGCTTCTGTGCTACCAACAATCACGGCAGGGTAACAAGAAATTATAAGGAGAAAGGTCATCTATGATGTCTCTCCATGGGATTTATGCAGAACTAGGATAAAATTACATCTCCTCCTCTACTTGTCTGGGTGGAGCAGTCCACAAGCAAGATCCTTCAGCCAGAAGGATCCCACTGAGGTGTGTCCAGGCTTGTGCAGGGGGGGATCTTGCTGTTCCCTCCCCTCACCTCACACTCACTCAGCACTGGACTGTGCTATAGAGGAAGCCATGCCACAGCCCAGGCTGGATCAGCAATTCTTTCCAGGCTTGGTGCGTGGGGTCAGAATGAAATCCTGCTGGGCATCATAACAGCTCCATTTGCAAGAGCACGTGCTCAACAGGCTGATGCCAGAGTCTGGGCTGAGTACTCACAGTTCAAGAGGGCACTGGGGAGAGTGAAGACTGGAGCATCCTGCCGCTGGGTTCATGGCCAAGCGCTGCCACTCCTTAGCTGGAAGGCCGAGGCGAGGGCTGGGAGAGGCCCCCTGCTTCTCAGAACTCTAGTTTCCCTCCATGAAACAAGCACAGCAGCAGTTGCTGTGCAGTGCTGCTGTGAGCAGCAGAGAAATGGCCTGAGAAGCCCCAGCCTGTGCCATCTGTGAAATCGTTATGACTGTCATCATTTTGTTCCAGGGACTGAAGTGACATCCTCTCTGGAGTTAACTTTGTTTTTCAAATGTCTTTCTAGGAGGCAGGATGTTCTGAGGAGCTTCTGCAGGGCTTCGCTCTCAGCCCCAGAGAGAGCAGGCTCCCTCTGTGCCCAAGCCCTGGCTGGACCCAGAGTGTCACCACTCACTCGGTGCTGTGCTCTCCCACCTGGGGACTAGCAGCCACATTTCCTTCATACTTTTTTTAAACTCCTGGCAATCTACTTGGTTTCTGAGCCATAGGGAGAGACAGACTTGGGGGTTGGGAGGCCTGTGTCAACTTACAGACCTTCAATAGATAGCCAGCCTGCTAGAGTCACCAGAGACCACAGAAGAAACCCCTCTGGAGATGTACTCTGCCTCTCTGACCCCAGAGAAGCTTGCAGGAGACGCAGAAAGCATAAAATCCTACTGCAAAGGTTTTTGCTCCTTGGCTGTGCCAGGCTTGGAGAAATGCCCCAGATGTATCGGCAGGCTTACTGGTCAGGGCGCCTTCTCTGAATCCTTCTTTCTAAGTCTGGCTTTTATGGAGCAATGGAAGTGGCCATTGAGTAAAGCAAGACATTTGTCTGAGTGGCATATGATTTAAAAATCTCAACATAGCCAGGCACGGTAACTCATGCCTATAATCCTAGCACTCTGGGAGGCCAATATAGGAAGATTACTTGCAGTCACAAGTTTGATACCAGCCTAAGCATGAATGAGACCTCATCTCTACTAAAAATAGAAAAACTAGCCAGGTGTTAGGGTGAGTACCTGTAGTCCCAGCTACTTGGGAGGCTGACGCAAGAGGATTGCTTGAGCCCAGGAGTTTGAGATTGCTGTGTCTAGGCTGAGGCCATGGCGCTCTAGCCTGGGCAACAGAGTGAGACTATGAATGAATGAATGAAACAAACTACCTACTTCCAAACCATTGGATGTGGTCTCTATCTGCCAGGGTTCTTGAGCTACAAGCAACAGAAGTCTGATTTTCCTCATTTAGAAGATGAATTTATTGGCCGATACTGAGGGTTAGAGGTGCAGGCTGCAGGCAGAATGGGAGTCAGGGCAGTTCTGTGGACCTGGACAGTAGAGCCTGAAGCCAAGTCTCTTCAAGGTGCCATGAGTGAATCAGCTCCAGCCAGTAACCTTTCCTCACTCAGTTCACAAAAGAGTTTCAGGGAAATTCAGGAGACTGGACAAGATATTAAGACTCTTTCATACTCCATTAATATTGTTGGGCAGTAGGTAGTTTGTTTCATTCATTCATTCATAGTCTCACTCTGTTGCCCAGGCTAGAATATGTGCCAAGCACTATTCTAGGCACTGAGATTCAGTCTATTTGGGGGAAAACAGACACCATGAGAGAAACCAGCAAGATAATATTGGGTTGATAATAAGACAAAGAGCCCCATGGAGATTGTATCTCATAAAGAAAAATAAGTTCTCAGGAAAAAATGGAGGCAATTGAATAGTGGGTCCCCAAACATAGCAAATATCCACAAGAGGCATCCTGCCATTTTTTGGCCCATTCTTGCCCACAAGGTGGTAGTAAGGATTCAGAGTCTGGAATCAGACTAGAATTCAGACAGCCACTTCCTCATCATAGCTGGGAGCAAGTCACTTAACCTCTCCAAGCCTGCAAAGTGAGGATGGCCATTCTTCCCATATAGGGTTGCTGAGGTCAAACGAGGTCATGCACATAGTTCATGGCACACAGTGAACACTGGGTACTCCCCAAACCAAGAACTTCATCACATCCTGGTGTGCATATGTGTGTACACAGCAGGTTGCCCAAGCTGACTGCCAGCTTCCTCAAGGCTGGGGCTGTGCCTGCCGCACCCTCCAGGGTATTCAGTTATACTTTTAGCTGCATTTGTTCTACCCTTTTAGGTAGGGTTTACTAAGATATCCAGTCATAGAGCCCTGCTTCCAGACAGCATCCAACCCAGAGCCAAGCCCTGCTTCCTGGAACCCTTGCCCAGACCACCCAACAAAACCCAACAATAAGCCCTTTCAGACCCCTCCTCTGGAGGCACCCCATAGCTCCCCATGATGTGCATGTTATCTCATTGCAAAAAGACAAATCTCATTGTGTTCAACCATAGGTGTGTTCCTGGTAGCATCTAGCTAGGGGGCACTTTTCACTATAAACCCAAAAATGTCTCCCTGAGCAAAATGTTTGTAGTCACCTCAGGTGGGAGAGCCGGAACTGGCTCCTCATGCAGCTGAGAACAGCACTGGGAACTGAAGGACAAAGCAGGTGAAGCAGGATCACTTGGGATAGAAGGTGTCACACCATTTCTCACTGGCCTTAATCTTTTTTTTTTTTTTTTTTTTTTGAGACAGAGTCTCCAGCTCTTGCCCTGGGTGGAGTGCTGGGGCATCAGAGCTCACAGCAACCTCCAACTCTTGGGCTTAAGTGATTCTCTTGCCTCAGCCTCCCAAGTAGCTGGGACTACAGGCGCCCACCGCAACACCCGACTATTTTTTGGTTGCAGTTGTCATTTTTGCTTAGCAGACCTGGGCCAGGTTCGAACCTACCACCCTAGGTGTATGTGGCTGGCGCCCTTGCCGACTGAGCTACGGGCACAGCCAACTTTATGTGCTTTAATGCAAACTGTAATTACAGATTCTGAATTATGACGGTGAGCTTGTCAGGACTGACTAATTAGTCAGATTTATCAATATTTTCTTCTCAGAGATCTATAACCCTGATGTGTCTACTCAAAGCTCTGAGAAATCCCTCTCTTGCTCCTTTTCTTAAGGAGTTGTGGGCCTGGGATCCCAGCTTTGAGGATTGGTTTGGAGAAATAGTGTGGCAACTCTCAGGCATCCTGGAGACCATACCGGGCTTTAAGATCTGTAAGGGCTCTGCCCTAGGAGTCCAGAAATGTTGAAACCATGCCACTTGTTCCACTACCCCATCAGAGGCCATGGCAGACATTAATAATGGATTACCATTCCTTCCTAGAATCTGCACCCAGCTTCAGGCACTCACTTGGAATAGGTATCTCTCAGCAGAATAGAGGGGAAAAGAAACTGGATTATGTTAACAAAGGCTGGATTGAGTGCTGGTTTTGTTGCTTGCTGACTGGCACATGGGGCTCGTCATTATACTCACTGGGGTGCCAGCTTGTTCAGGGAAAATTAGGGTGATAATCCAAAATGAAAATCTATATGACATAGTAAATATGAGGTTTGTCTCCTCTCAACCCTTGTGCAAGATAAATAAAGATGTAGCAGCCAACAGAGGAGAAAGAGGGTGCCAACATCCTCAACAGTTGGGTGAAAAGCACATGTGGTTTTCCCCATGGGGACACCTCAGTGAGGCCAGGATCATTTTTCTTCCCTTCTCTGTTGCCCTAGAATGGAATCCAAGTGTCTGCATCCCACTGGACTCCAAATGGCCAGCTGTCTCCAACAGAAGAGAGCATGTGCATGTTCTCTAGGCTTTTAGACTTTGGAGGTGCCCCACAGCTTTGGCTACTGGAGGCCCTCCTCCTCATGGGTTGGGGTGAAAACGTGGGGATCTCTTGTCTCCAACCACCCCAAGGGAGGTTGATGATTTGTTACAGGCAGAGAAACCACTGCCAATTTCTTTTCTTTTTTTCACTCATGTATATACACAAGTAAGCCTTGGTGATAGCCCAAATTCATTGTAGAAAAATCAGGAAATCCAGATAGACAGGCTAGTTCTAGTGGCTCATGCCTGTAATCTCAGTGCTTTGGGAATCTGAGGTGGGAGGATCACTTGAGGCCAGGTGTTCGAGACCAGCCTGGTGACATAGGGAGACCTCCCATCTCTACAAATAATTTAAAAATTAGTCAAGTGTGGTTGTGTTCACCTGTTGTCCCAGCTACTTGGGAGACTGAAGCAGAGGATCACTTGAGCCCAAGAATTCAAGGCTGTAATGAGCTATGATCTCACCACTGTACGTCAGTCTGGGCAACAGAGTGAGAACCTGTCTCTAAAAAAGAGACAGAAAAGAGAGGAGAGAGAAGAGAGGACAGGATGGAAGGGGAGGAGGAGGGGGGAGGGGAGGGGGAGGTGGAGGGAGAGGAGGGGAGGGGAGGGGAAAGGGCAGGGGAGGAGAGGGAGGGGAGGGGAGAGGAGAGGAGAGGAGAGGAGAGGGAGAAGCGGGAAGAGGGAAGAGAGAAGACAGAAAGAAAATACAGGCAAATAAGAATGAACATTAAAACCACCTATAGGCTCGGCGCCTGTGGCTCAATGGGCTAAGGCGCCAGCCACGTACACCTGAGCTGGCGGGTTCGAATCCAGCCCGGGACCGCCAAACAATGACGGCTGCCAACCAAAAAATGGCCAGGCGTTGTGGCGGGCGCCTGTAGTCCCAGCTACTTGGGAGGCAGAGGCAGGAGACTTGCTTGAGCCCAGGAATTGGAGGTTGCTATGAGCTGTGATGCCATAGCTCTCTATCCAGGGTGACAGCTTAAGGCTCCCTCAAAAAAAAAAAAAAAAAAAAAAACCACCTATAATTCCAAAACTTAGAGAGAAGAATTACCATATAGAATGGATCCTCGTATTTTTTCTGTAGTATATATACACACATTTATTTTTCTTTGACAGGATTTATATGGTTCCATACATACATTTTGTAATTTAGGATTTTTATTGTCACTTAATAGATATTGAACACTTTTCCATAGTAGTAACATAGGCACTATCATTTTCAAAGGCTTCATGGTATTTCTTATAGTCTCTTAAATATTTCACTTATTTAATTATCTAGCTTCCTATTATTAGATGTTGGTTCCCAGTTTTTCACTGTAATGAGCAACATTGCACTGAAAAAAATGCCTATGACTATTTGCTCCAGAGAAATTCTCAGCCTCGGAATTGCAGGACTGTGAGGCACACACATTCCTAGGACTTTCATGTGCGTTGCCAAATTGTCCTTCTGAAAGATCCTACCAGCCTCCCCTCCCCTCAGCAGTGGAGAGTCAATGTTTTTCTCTCCCCGCTGAAGATGGCAGGTGGAGAGCCACAGGCTCAGAACTGTCTCCAGCTGCTGGAATCCTACAGCTGAACCCCCAGGACTATAGACCCAGAGTTCCTTTTCTCCCATCTCCTGGGTCAAAGCACCTGAAGCGAGTCCATGGCTGGGCCAGGATAGGATACTGAGGACACCTAGCATGGCCACTCACAGAACCCAGCCTCCTCCCTTTCCATGTGCACGCCTGGATGACTTTTCTCAAGGCCTGTGGCTCGCACCTCATGGCAGGAAGGAGCTTCTGAGTTATAGCGAAACTTATTTCCCTCAACAGCTCCTACAGAGTTAACAGATGTATGCACGTGTGAGGCAGTCATGCAGCAGAAGACTTTGGGGCCAATCCTTTCTGTTTTGACAGTGTGTAATCGAGGTGAAGCCATAAATTTTATAAACAAGAATAAACGACCCTTAGCAACATATGTCTGCTTGACCCTTCCAAGGTGATCGTAAATAAAGGCACCTGGCTGAAGAGAGATGTGGGCCTTGCAGATGGCCAGTGACAAGGGCCAAAGGACTGGTGCCTTGGGAACTTCCCTTGGGAGTCATTTCTGTGGGGATGGTGGCAGGAGAGGTCACCTTACATCCCCCAGGTCTTGAGTCAGCCAAACAACTTTGTGGCATTCATCCAGGGTGCCTTCATCCTTGTGCCACCCTAAACTGGCACCCATTACTTCCCCTTCCTCTGAGAAGCTCCTCATAGCCAGGGCAACCAGGGCACTGCCCCACTTAATTGCCAGTCGTGCCCCCATCACCTGCTGTGCCAATTTGGCCTATCCCAGGGGAATCCAAAGACCAGAATCCTTATCCTGGCTCTGCTGCTACTCATAGGGAGACCTTGGTAGTGGGACTTCCCATGGAGAGGTCAGAACAAGTTGGAGGTAGACAGATAGATCCACGTTCAAATCAAAGTTGTTTGGTCATACCTGACACCAGCCAAGGCGCCATCTCCTGTGCCTCAGTTTCTGAGTCTCTGAAACAAAGATACCAGTGTCTACATGATGGGGAATATAAGCCAAGTGCACAAGGAGGGTGCTCTCAAGGTCAGCTATGGTGAAGAGGTTTAAAAAGTACTGCATAGGTGGTACCCATAGCTCAGTCAACAGGGCGCCAGCCACATACACTGAGGGTGGCAGGTTTGAACCTGGTCCTGGCCAGCTAAACAACAATGACAACTGCAACAACAAAAAAATAGCCAGGTGTTATGGTGGGTGCCTGTAGTCCCAGCTACTTGGGAGGCTGAGGCAAGAGAATCGCTTAAACCCAAGAGATTGAGGTTGCTGTGAACTGTGATGCCATGGCACTACCCTGGGCGACAGCTTGAGACTCTGTCTCAAAAACAAAAAAAAAAGTACTTGGGTGGCGCCTGTGGCTCAAAGGAGTAGGGCGCCGGCCCCATATGCTGAGGGTGGCAGGTTCAAACCCAGCCCTGGCCAAAACCTGCAAAAAAAAAGTACTGCATGTTAGAAGAGCAAGATCAATGTCAGCTGTTTATAATGACATCATTATAATATCATCACCCTGTAGATGCTGTGTGACTTTAAGCCTCAGTTTCCTCAACTGTGAAATGGGAGGATAAATATATACCTCGTAGGGTTCTGAGAAATAAAAGACACACTTAAAAAAAACAACTGGTGTTGTGGTACACTGAGCGCAGTGTTGAGCAAATGCCAGCCATGGTGGTTGGAAACATAAAGCCTTCTCCTAGAGCTGTGTGACCTTGAGGAAATCATTTCTCACTGGGCCTCACCTGTAAGGTGGGGATAACAATGATACTAATAGGCTGTTGAGAGAAATAAGTGACCTGTCAAATGGAAGGTTCTTAGCAAGATGCCTGGACATAACCAGTGCTCAATTTGTGGTCCTTATTATTTACTTATTACATTTTCTCTGGCCCTCAGTTTCCTCATCCATAAAATGGGGGCAGTGATCTCAGAGAAACTGTTCAGCTGTCATCATTACTCTGCTAGTCATGTTCCCTTTCACTTTAGCACCATGTTCCTGGAGCCACATCCCCCTGGTTTTGTCCGAATGTGGCCAGTTACTCCTGGAGGTCAACTGTCTCCCCAACCCACTCAACAAGTGTACCAAACCAGAGGTGTTGCTAAGTGGCTCCTGCTTTACCTGGACCTGACCTATGAGAAAGTGCTTTGAAAAGGGCAAAATATGATTCAACAATATTTTTTTTTTTTTAGTTGCTACCATGTGCCAGACACATGGATATATTCCCTGAACCTTTAAAAGTTGGTATTATCATTCCCAGTTATAAAAGATGAAGACTGAAGGTTAAAGTATTAAACCATTTGCTCAAAGTGACTCTGCCAGGAAGTGGTAAAGCTGGAATTTGAATTCAAATAATAATTATTATAATAATGGCAGCTAACATTTGTCAGGGGGCAATATTACCCTTTTAAATACCATCTCATTAAATTCTCCCAATGACCCTACAGAGTAAACACTATTATTTCCATTTTATAGAAGAAGAAGCAAGTCTGAGAGAGCTAGAATGACTTGCTCAGAGTCACGAAGCTAGGAATAGAGAGCTGGTCTCAAGCGTGAGTGCACCTGCCTATACCCAGTGCCCCAGCCAGGTGTCTGACAGGCCTTCATTGTCCTATACAGTCTTGTAAGCATCCATGGTTACCCAGGAGCCACTCTCTGCCAGCCCCAGATGTGCGTCATCACACTTTAGGGCTGGGGCTATGAGCCCCCCAAGAGGCTGCTGGAGAAGGCAGACTTGTAAACTCGACTTGGCTCCTGAAGAGAAGGTTGCACAGGTTCTCTCAGAACAGGGATTCTGACCGAGGGTTTCCTTGGACTTCCTAAGATTGCATGTGAGCATGTGTCTGCCCATCTGTCTAGAGAGAGTGTCCACAAGGCTTTCACGGGAATTACAAAGGTAAAAAGCCATGATTTGAGAAGTTTTTGATTCCATGGAGCAGAACAAAGGGACATCCCCCAAATTCCTGTGTCTCCTCAACCTGCCTGTCCTTATCTCCACCCTGGACTTAAGCATGAGGACTCTAGATAAGAAAAGCAACAGGCCAAGACAAATTCAAGTTATAACTGCACCCCCAGCATAGGTTTAGTATTGCCAGAAGATTCCCAGACCCTATCAGAGTGAAGGAATGAGCCACAAATCCTTCCAGGTACTGATTTATGTAGCATTCATGCGGAATTTATGATACAAAGAATTTTATTCAATTAAACTTGAAATGTGTCTGGATTCTTAAAGGTTCAGTAGCAATCACTGGGAAGAGCAGTCATAAAACTGGATGGGTCAGAAGGAGGTGAGGGTGACATTGCAGCTAATGGGGGATTCAGAACCTGGGACGTTTGTCACTGGGATGTGTTACAAGTTCGGGCTGTGGAAATTACTCAGTGAAAAACGCACATTAACAGTAGCCATGAAATATCAGTTAAGGGAAACTAGGTTGAGAAATGAGACAGCAGGATCTATTCCATTAATGCTTGGCATTGTTTGCTGTAGCCCCAATCGTGATTAACATGACTATCAAGTGGCGGTGGAGTGGGGCCATGGCCTAGGCCCATGTTTTGTCACCAATTCACCAGGACAGCTTGGTTCCTCCTCTCTCTGAGTCTTAATTTCCTCACTTGCAAAGCTGAGCACATTGAATACCTCCTCCCAGGGTTGCTATGAGGTTTAAATGAGACGTCTGTGAAGCACCTGGCCGGGGGCTCTGCCACAACTCAGGCTGGTGTCATTGTTAACCGTGGGCTTCTCTTCAGGTGGAAGATCCAACCACCAGCTCATCTCTGACAACGATGTTACACACTGTATTCCAGGGAGCCCAAGCTGGACTTGAGCTGGGTGGGGGAGTGCGTTTTGTGGGGCAAGATGCATGGGAGTGCCAACAAACTCGGTGATCGAGAAATATTTTCAGGCAATATTTTCCAAGATCAAGTTGTGGGGAAAAAAAGCTATGATAGCCAAACACGGTGGCTCATGTTGCAACCCTGTGTTACTGCGTGATGGGAATGATCATTTACTAGGATTGACAATGACGCGTGTGCAAACACAAGGGGCCACATGGGCTTTAGTGATAGGCCTATTTTTTGATGGTAGAGCTTTTATTAACTTTTCCCACCTAGTACAAAATATGGGAGGATGCTTTGGTCAGTGTTAGAGGGGTAAACAGTTTTCCTTTTGCCTTGGGTTCTAAAACAACTTTGTGAGGCACTGTGGAAGAACTAATGTTTCAAACAACCCATCCTCCTGGCCCCCAAAGCAAGCTTTCTCAATTTTTCTAGCATAGGGAGAAACACCTGCCAAGATGTTGCATCTGCCCTGCACCTGGGCCATCTCTCAGGGAAGTGCTGCTGGTGAAAGGAAAGGCAGATACAAAGCCAGAGACCTGAGGACCAATGTTAGTATCTGTCTTGCTGCTCCTGGAAGGGTAAGTGGGGACAGGACTTGGCAACAAGCAAATGGCCTTGTTTCAAAGACTGTCACTTGAGGACGTTGTATTTACTCAAAGAGCTTTTCTCGTCCTTTATAGGGTGTGCTTTACCATGGCTAGGAGCACGGGGCTATTGTTTTATACATCCTGATCTTGTGTGACTTTGAGGTATAGGCAGAAATGAGCAATCTACTGCAAGCTACTGGAACATCTGCCTCCCTGGCCGAGCATGGCACGATCACATGGCAGCTGACCATTAGTTTCTCCTGAACACGCATGCTTTCCCTGTTTTCACTTATGTTTGCAGACCCTAAGCACCTGCTATGTGCCAGGCCTGGTGCTAACCACCAGGTAGGAGGCACTGCACACAGCCACCTCCTGGAAGGTATTCACTCACTCATGGTCATCTGCATCACTGGCAAAGAAAGCACCCAGAAGCCGTGGATGTGCCTGCTCCTCTTGCAAAATTAGCAGGTGAGGTGGTGAGAATGACGGCAAAAAGATGCACACAACTGAGAGTTTAATGTTTGCCGTCTTGCCAGCAAGGACAATGGCCAGAGTGACCGGCCTTCCTGAGCCTGGCATGGTGCCCCATGCTAAGCAGGCACTCAATCAATAAAGGATGGCTGAAGTGACTTCATCAGGTATTTCAGCCCTGACAATCGGCAAGAGCCTGCCTTCTGAATTCACTTCCTGCAATTAGCAGCATGGAATCTCTATGTTCTCCAGGCTGCCTCTCTGCCCTTCATAAATATTCCCCTTCCCAAGGACACAGCTGGCACTGGCGGTGTCGTTTCATAGCAGGAGGGAGCAGTAGTGACAAATGAAATAAAATACAGCCGTGGCATGAATCTCAGAGGCATAAACCAGCCAAGTGCAACATCAAAGAAGTCAGTCTGGTTCGTGTCAGCCTTGCTTGAAACTGAAGACCTCATTTTCTCAAAATGAATAGGCTCTTCCTTGGCCCCCAGACTCTGCACAGTGCCTTTAAGCAGTGGTGTTGGTCTCACCAGGTCTCCATCCCTTTCATTGGGGACCCTCCCGGCACCCACACTTCAACCCAAGCCCAGAGTTTCTGAGGCCTCACTTGCCAATCTGCTGCCACCCATCCCCCACACTTTGGCAGTGATGGGTGGCTCAGAGGTGACTAAACTTCCAAATCCTGTCTGCCTTCCCCTTTATAAATGTGACATTTAATGCTCCTTTGGACAGGTAAATCACAATGACATTTCCAAGGACCTTTGGTACCAATCCAAATCCTTGAACAATCTGAACTGGTGATGGGAAGGTTCTCTCTCTCTCTCTCTCTCACACACACACACCCTCAAGCCTTGCCCACTTTCATTCATTTTTCCATGTCTCCTTCTTGGTTCATACTTTGTCTTCCTTCATCTTTCTTCCTGGCAATAGTGAGCTCACTCCTGCTTCCCCACAAGCCCTGGGAGCGCCTGGGGAAGCAGGGCAGAATCTCTGAAGAGGGCCACAGTCCCTGGAGGCGAATGGCAGGGGACCTGCAAAAAGGGAAGGGCAAGCTCCTGCCTTCCCCACTGTCACCATGAAGGGGTCTATCTACAAAGTTCTCCCTGTCTGTTATTTCAAAATGCCTCGGGCTCAGTCCAATGGGTTGTTTTTCTTGTATATTTTTTCTTGATTCCCCTCCTTCATGGCTGCATATCTGGCTATCGTGAAGAGGTAGTCACTGAGTCTGGTGGGGCACAGAAGAAAAAGCAAACGAAATGATTTGAAATGAGAGATCAATGCTAGCTGGGTCTTCCCATATTAGCCTTCAAGGAGGAAGTATGAGTTATGTGCCCCAGGAGCATTGTGCAGGGATGGCAGGTGCCTGGCCATCTCAGGCCTGATGGATGGCACTCAGCCAGCTTCTGTGAGAGCCAAGGGCCCGCTCCAACACCAGGGCTGGGACCATGCCTATAGGGTGAGGCCATTGTCTCCGCTGACCCCATGGGGCAGGTGACTTTGGACCTTTCTCTGAGCTGGTTTCTGTTCCTTCCCCCACCCATGACAAGGTTTCTCTTTGCCACCCAGGTTGGAGTACAGTAGTGTCACTATAGCTCACTGTAACCTTGAACTCCTGTGCTCAAGTGATCCTACCACCTTGGTCTCCCAAGTAACTGGAACAACAGAGGTGCGCCACCATGCGTGGTTAAATTAAGAAATATTTTTTGTAGACCAGGTCTGGCTATGTTGCTTAGGCTGGTCTCAAACTCTTGGGCTTAAGTGATCCTCCCACCTCGGCCTCCCAAAGCACTGGCATAAAAGGTATGAGCCACTGTTGTCTATGAGACCTTCTCTCTGGGGCTATGGAGAGAACTGAGAGAAGATACCATGTTGGCCCTTCCGTGCTGAGCTCAGCAGAAGTCATCCTCCTCTGGCTGTCTCGTGCGTATAGGCTGCCCCTATACTCCTCCATCTCTCCCTGCCCTAGCACTGCCCTCTAAGGCCAGCTCCATTCCATGCTCCCCAGGAGTCATGGCGCCACCACTGGCTCTCTAAGGGACCGTGCAGGGAGATTCTGCTCTGGGTCTTTCTCCCCTCCTGGACCACTTCTGGAGGACAACAGTGGACTTGTTATGGGCTCTGTGAAGCCCCACTTAGGGGATGTACTGACATGGCCCATGACTTACTATAGGACTGGAAGGGCCACTGAGAGCTTTCTGCTTCAAAGATGAAGTACAATTCCTCACTTGCTGGCCCAGGAGATTTCCCCCGCTTCCTCTCCAACAAAGGAAAGGAGCTGGTCAGGACCTACCAGGGTCAGGCCTTGTCCCAGTGGGAGAAGTGCCCGCAGTCAATGGTCAGACCTGACTGGGGTCACTCTTGGGGCACCTGGTACAGCCCCCAGCCCCCACCCCTGCCTCTTCCCTAGCTCTCTGCCTGCCTGGGCTCTGGGCTTTCCACATTGGTACTGCACAATCTGAGGTTGGAGAGGAAACCAGCAGAACAGGCTTTGGGCCTGGTGCAGCTCCAGCGGGGGAGGGTAACTGAGAGGCAGAGGGAATCAGTGCTCCCTGGGCCATGCTGGTTCCTCGGGTCCTGCACTGAGGCCCCTAAGCTGGGCCTGCCCTGACTGACTCCTCCCAGTTCACATCACCCCACGGCTTCCTGGGGAAGGGAGTCTGGCTGAGGGCAGGCCTCACTCCTGGGCTCCCTGGTCAGTCATTGAGGTCTTGCTTGAGCACAGTCTCCAAGAGCGCCCTTTGTTCCTGCATTATCCCTTCACACTTAGACTTTTTCCCCCTGGTTTTTTACAGCAGCTTTCCCTACAAGACTGTAACTTTCCTGGGTCAGGCACAGTGTCCACCTTGTTCATAACTGTCTCCTTGTGCCCTGGCACTTGGTAGATGCCCACAGATACACATACTAAGTGAACAGAAGTGTGTGAGCGAGTGTTGGGCCCTGCTCCTCAGGCCTACTGCACTGCTATTATTTCCCACATATGTGCCCTTTTGTGGAGGTAAGAGACTCTCTAAATACCATCCAAGTACCTGTTTAAGAACTTGGCCACGTTTGCATCAGTCTCTCCCGTCTGGACAAGAGGCACCACGCTGTAGAGGGAGGAAACAGAGTCATGCCATGTCATGGTGCTCAGCACACTGTGGGACCCAGGGCCTAAACCCTGATTGGCCTTTCTCATCACCACAGCTTAACCTGGACCTGCACAAACTCAGTTAGCACTCAAGATGAAGAAATCCACCACCAGTGGATCTAAACAGGTCATTCAATCCCCCTTTCCTCGGGCACATAACATGAGGGCCTGGCCGAGGAGGGATGGAGGACAGCAGGGGAGGTGAGGGGAGGCCAGACCACATCACAGCCTGCCAGCCTTTGTGACACTGGGCCTAGGGCTGGGGTCCTCCCTGGGCAGGGTGGTCAGTCCCAGACCTCAAAGGAAGGGGGAGGTTGACTCTTAATTCTCAAAGGGCTACTAGTCTAAGCCCCTTCTATGTATGACTTAGAGCAACTTTACAGAGGAGAAAAAGGTCCAAGCAAACCAAGCCCCAATTCTATAGTTGTGAATTCTCTGCCATCCATGCCTGCTAAGTGCAGACTTTTCAACAGTGGACTACTGTCTGCTGGGCACCAGTGACATGGCAGGCCCTTGCTGGCCCTTTCAAGCACATCACCCTGCTGAGTAACCCTGACTGGGAGGCATTCTCATTACCCAGTCCTCATCCAAGGCCACAAACTAGCTAGTGCCCCAGCAGGGTGTGCCCTAGGCTGCATTTGTGGCACCTTGCACTTACCAGGGAGCTCCTTTAATCGAGGTGCCCCACGTACAAGTCTCCACCTCACCAACAGTCTGGAAACTTATCATTGCTGTGGCTGTGCAACTGTCTGGTGTCTTGAGGACCAAACATCTCCTCAGCCACTCCTCTTAGTTGAGCCTTTGGGTCATTTCCAATTTTTGCTATTATAAGCACTGCTGATGTGAATGGTTTTGCACAAATGATATTTTTTTTCTTTTGAAGCCAAAGCTCATTCTGTTACCCACAATCCCCCAGGAACTATCTGGACCCAACAGCCTTTCATGAAGGACAAAATGTTTCTTTGTGATGTGGGACTATGCAAAAAGTTCAGGCTTTGGACAACACAGACCTGGGCTCAGATCTGGGTTGCACGGTGGACTACTTGGGTGACCCCGGCTGTGACGTCATCTCTCTGAGTCTGTTTCCTGACTCCCGTAAACTGGGGCTGCCACCACCTCTCTCCTAGCATTATCTCAAGGAATCAAAGAAATGATGACTGTACAGGGCTTGGCACTGCTCCGCCTGTTGTGTCACAGCAGGACTTCATTTCCACTTCTCTGCAGGTCTGGGTTGCAGCCAGTTTATGGATGGTGTAAATGGAGATTTTGTAATTCCTCTTCTAGGTTTTCCTTGAAAAGATTGTCAGTACCTTTTAGGTGGTCCCTCCTCTTCCCAATCCTGAACTGGGGGAGAGATTGGGGTAGCGGGTGGCTGGTCTGTTGACAGCTTTCACCTGGGCCCCCGATAGCCACACAGGATCCCCCAGGCCCTTCTGCACCCCGTATCCAGCAGGGTCCTTTCATGCCACCATCTGCCATGGCATAGAACCCTTCTGGGCCTGCAAGCCATGTGCAAGTACTTCATCTGTTAGTTTCTCTGCCCCGGCATCACTGCCTCCCCTCTGTAACACAGTGCCCTAAGAAAGAGGACTTGGTCTGTCCTGTTCCCCTCTTGGCACAGGGAAGGTGGCTGGACAAGGTCTGTAGAGGAATGGCAAGATGGTGCAGGACCAATCCTGCTAGGTCTGCCTCCTGCCCACTAACATGGAGGCCCCTCTCCCCTGGCCTCTTACCGTCTCTCAGCTCGGCGGCACACGGCCCGACAGAAATGCAGTGCAGAGCTGCTCTTGCCTCCGGACTAAAAGGAGAAAGCAGGTATTGGCTGGGGTAGGGCTGGGAAGGTGTGTCCCCTGCAGACAGGGACAGCCAGGCCCTGCACCCCTCCCCACACTGGGCAATGTTCTGCTTCCGGGAGGCCCCACTAGGGCCCACCTACTGAGCACCCCCTCCAGAGTGGGCAGGGTTGGAGAAGGACCTATGAGGACCTGGAGAGACTTAAGTAACTGGGGGACAGCTACCAAGAGGGATTTCTTCAGAGCCCACGTATTTCTGTCAGTATGCCCAGCCTGCAGCAGCCCCTAAGTTGAGGGAGCCCAGTACCTACAGGCAGAATGAAAGCTGTGAGAGGGGGCAGCTGGCTGGTGTATTTGTCGATCCACTGCTCTAGTTCCAGGATAGGCCCTTCTTCAAATGCAGTGTGCTCTGAGGAATCAAGGGGCACAGGAAAACTGCCATGAGGCCACTGCCTGCCAGACCAGGAAGGGAACTGCCCCACATCTCTTCTTTCTGGGTGTCCCACAAACTGCCTCTGTTGGCTCAGAAAGTACCTTCCCCCACAAGGGCCACAAGGCTGATTAGCCTACCTGTGGGTCCCTGAGGGACTGGCTCCCAGGGAATAAAAGCCAGAAGAGTGCCCTCCCCAACCCCAGGGCCTTTTAAACACCCAGGGCAGGCTCAGAGAATTACTTAAGTGAGCTTCTCTGGCTGAGGAGCATGGTGTCGCCAGGGTGGACCCGACATCCTGCAACATGCACTGGACCTGGGAAGCAACAGCAGGTGTGAATGAAGACCGGTTCATGGCGGGCCAGGCAGAGGTAACCAGCACCACGTGGAGGGGTCACCAACACGCTGGCACAGTGCACAAGAGTCAGCTTGTTAGGGGGGTGCCAGAGCACAAATATATCCACTTTTAAAGGCAAACTCTGAACCTTTAACACAGTATCTTCCTGGGACACCTGACCATCTGGATGGGGCACCTGGTGGGGGGACTTTTCTGCAGTCTGAGGAAGGAAGAGGCTCCCATGGGGGCAGCCAGTGCTGGTTAAGAGGAACCTTCTTAGCTCTGGTCCACATCTCCCATGCCTCAGCCCCAAGAGGTTTTCTTCTTTTCTCTACACTTGACAGCTTTGGTTTTCTAACTTGTAATAGTTGGGTCAAGAGACCAAACGAGACAGTGCTTTCTAAACTCTAAAGGACAAGTTTTCAGAATATGACATCAGCTGGGGCATGTGGGGGCTTCAGGGGCAGGAAACCTGGCTGGGTGAGGCCTTTGCTCTAGCTAAGGGGCAGAGTGGGTTTGCTTGGAATGGAGGTGGACTGGAGGTCTGCTGAAAAGACTCCAGGCCCCAGCGTGATGAACAGCCAGTGGGTTCCTGTGTTGACATAGTCACACATGCCATCTATGACTTTGTGCCTGGGCAGGGTCCACCTTAGCTGGATGGTGGGCTGTGGGGAGGGTGGAGGTCTGTGACCTCTGCCCCTGTGACTGTGTGAAAAGCAGGCCACAGTGGATGACAGCAGACCTTGGGCAAGTTACTTCATTGCTTGGGGTCTCTTGTGCCTTCACAGTAGAGGGGGAGTAATATGTGTAATGCCACCCCATTTGGTTGGCCAATTGCAGCGCTTATCCCAGGGGCTAGGAAGAGTTGGCATCAGTATAAGAACCAGGTCACAGTTCACGGATGCCTGGTTTCAGGGCCTGGGCAAGTCAGCCTTTCTGGGCCTTGGTTGAGTTCCCTAAAAAGCAGGGATGTTAACCTCCTCCTCACAGGCTCCTGTGAGGATCGAACGGGATGAAGTGAGGGGAGCAGGGACTTGCTACCCAGCCTCACCCACAGGCTGAGGAAGCAGCTCCCAGGGCCAGCCTGGGCTCCTGCATGACCCAGACACAGTTCCTGCCCCCACAGTGCCCAGGCCAGGTGGGGAGGCAGATGGATGAACAGGCATGTTAACACTCCTTATGATGCCTGTGGGTACAGGGGATGGAAACCTAGGGGATGGCCAGGGGAGGCCCTAAAAGATGAGATGTGGAAGCTGCAACTCAAAGATCAGAGGGTTTTGTTTGTTTGTTTTTTGAGACAGAGTCTCAAGCTGTCACCCTGGGCAGAGTGCTGTGGCGTCACAGCTCACAGCAACCTCCAACTCTTGGGCTTAAGTGATTCTCTTGCTTTAGCCTCCCAAGTAGCTGGGACTGCAGGCACCCGCCACAACGCCCAGCTATTTTTGTTGTTGTTGTTGTTGTCATTGTTGTTTTAGCTGGCCTGGGCTGGGTTCGAACCCAGCCTCACTCTCTACATCTGCTCCCAAGAACCCACGTGGGCTCCAGCCAGGGCTGGAAGACTGAAGGGGCCAAGGGCTGATGCTCTAGGGAGCAGTTTCTAAAGACTCAGGTCACTCAGACGCAGTGGCTCATGCCTGTAATCCCAGAAGTTTGGGAGGTTGAAGCAGGATTGCTCGAGGCCAGGAGTTTGAGACTAGGCTGTACAACAAGTGATATCCTGTCCCTCCTAAAACCAATTAGAAAATTGTTTTAGGGCGGCGCCTGTGGCTCAGTGAGTAGGGCACAGGCCCCATATACTGAGGGTGGCAGGTTCAATCCCAGCCCCGGCCAAACTGCAACAAAAAATAGCTGGGCGTTGTGGTGGGCGCCTATAGTCCCAGCCACTCAGGAGAGGCTGAGGCAAGAGAATTGTGTAAGCCCAGGAGTTGGAGGTTGCTGTGAGCTGTGTGACGCCATG
>CAUYRH010170426.1:0-15228 GCA_963574655.1 Perodicticus potto | reverse complement strand
ATTCCTTCAAGAGTTTTCCCTGCACTTTCTTCTAGAATTTTTATAGTTTCATGTCTTAAGTTTAAGTCTTTAATCCAGTGAGAGTCTATCTTAGTTAATGGTGAGAGGTGTGGGTTCAGTTTCAGCCTCTTACAGGTCGCTAGCTAGTTCACCCAGCACCATTTGTTAAATAGGGAGTCTTTTCCCCACTGAATGTTTTTAATTGGCTTGTCAAAGATCAAGTAACGGTAAGTAGCTGGATTCATTTCTTGGTTCTCTATTCTGTTCCAAACATCTACCTCTCTGTTTCTGTCCCAGTACCATGCTGTTTTGATCACTATTATACTACCTTTTTTTAAGATACAGAGAAGTTTATGTGTCATGACTAAGCAAAACTCCAGGAAGGTGAAGCGACTCTCCTCAGCTCATGCAAAAGCTTGAGGAAGTGCCGATGATAATTACGTGAAGGAGTTCTTGCAGAGTGAGCCCTGAGATTCATTAAGTGCCTTGCATTCTCAAAGACCCCACAGAGTCAAGATCGTTGTCTCGCTTTTAAAAATAAAGAAATTAATATGTAGAGATATTAAATAGTTTCTCCAAACTCACACAACTACTAAACAAGTGAGCCAGGACACAAAACCAACTTCGCCATACGCCTTATGAATCTGTTTTTCTCTACTTTCTACCTCACATGGTATGTTCACCTCACCCACCTAACACTCGCCCACAGGTCTCCTAAACTTACTTCTCTTTCCCTATTTCATGCTCACTAAAGCAAATTTGTTACACAGACACACACACATACAGCTGAGTCTCTTTGATCCGTGTCATACCAAAGGACAAAACTAAACACCCAACCAAACTTCCGTTTTTCCACCAAGCAAATTTTCCTGAGGAAAAGCTCATAAATTGAAGTGTCTCCCCAGCACTTAACATACTAGAGTTTTCCAAAGAACTTTCTTTCGCTACTAATAAATCATATAAATCAAAGTGTTCTGATATTCCATATCCCTCTCTTTATACAATGTTGTGGATTTACAAACCAGTCTCGGATGAATTATCCCTTTCCCACACACATCTATATAAAGTCAGTGCTGTGTGTAGTGCCTTAGAATTCAATGGAAATTGCCTCTTCTAATAATCATCTGCTTGGTGCTGCCTTAATTTCCACTTAGATCCTTATTTCCTGCCCCTGTAGGACTTCCAGATCTATAGTTGGTTATCCTAAGCCACAGATTTCTTCATCATAGCTCAAACATCCTTGAAAAGGCTTTAAATTCTGATTCTCTTAGTCTTAAAATAATGTTTGATTTACCACTCTACATCTTTATAACCCTTAAACCTATGGAAGTCCTTATTCACTAGACCTTGGGTTTCACACACAACCTCAATCTTCACTCAATGCTATCCACTCACAATTTTGCCACACTTGTTTTGTCATTTGGCCAAAATCGACTTAAGAAAACTCTTTATCTCCTGCTCTCAAAAAAATATATAATATTCAAAAAATGAATTATTGAGCAGTTACATTAAATTACTACAAATAGAATTTTTAATGTGTTAAATTTTAATTTTTCATGTGTTAAATTATCATTCTTTTAAAGAGAAACATGCAAAGAAAGAAAACGTGGCACAAAGGGAAAACAAAGTAGATGAGAATTCAAGAGCCTGGATTCCATTCCCAACTGTGGCACCAAGTAGTTGTATATCCTTGACAACACATTCATTTCTGAGTCTCTTACATGCGTTAATTATAGAGGCTAGATTAAACAATGTATAAGGCCCATTCAAGATTAAATGATCTATAAGTGTAGAAAACTTTGCATAAAATGGAAGTTTTTGATCCCATGAAGGTTATGTCGAACAGGTGGATGAAAATATTTCAGATTGGATATGAAGCCTGCACACTGTACCCCATGATTGAACTAATGTACACAGCTATGATTCAATAAAAAAAAATGGAAGTTTTTGAATAGTTGGGCAATAATTTTTGAACAGGGGCAAGGAGAATACATGTACACTAAACACTCATCCAAATGTGAAGATTTAAAATTCTCCATGTAAGACAGAAGAAAAAAAAAACCCTAGAACTTGGATCCCTCATTAAAAACACACAACATGAAATACACAACAATGGAAGTTAAATATCTCAGAATTTAATGCAAATTAAATAGGCGCAGACGCCACCACCTCAGTAAAGTGTTGCAAAGACATCGTTTTCAAAGAAGAGGGTCCAACCTCGGATCAGGTGCTACACAGACAGCTGTGTGGTGTCATTGGCTGGGTGGGGCCTGTTCAAGGTGGTTTGTGGCTCCTTCCTGGGCAGCTTGTCTTTCACGTAGGTCTGTGGTGCCAACAAGATGGGCAGGTGTCAGGGACTTCAAACTGCCAAGAAGCTCCACAATCACCAACGAGACCAGAAGTGGCATGAAGGCCCACTTGGGCACAGCCCTGAAGGCTGCCCCTTGGAGGTGCTTCCCATGCAAAGGGAATTGTGCTGGAAAAAGTAGGAGTTGAAGTCAAACAGATAAATTCTGCCATCAGGAAGTGTATCCAAGTCCAGCTGATCAAGAATAGGAAGAAAATCACAGTTTTTATACCCAACAATGATTGCTTGAACTTTATTTAGAAAAGCAAAGTTCTGGTTGCTGGATTTGGTCAAAAAGGTCATGCCGGGCGGTGCCTGTGGCTCATTGAGTAGGGCGCTGGCCCCATATACCGAAGGTGGCAGGTTCAAACCCAGCCCGGCCGAACTGCAAAACAAAAAATAGCCAGGTGTTGTGGCAGACCCCTGTAGTCCCAGCTACTTGGGAGGCTGAGGCAAGAGAATCGCCTAAGCCCAGGAGTTGGAAGGTTGCTGTGAGCTGTGTGACCCCACAGCACTCTACCCAGGGTGATAGAGTGAGACACTGTCTCTACAAAAAAAAACAAAAAAAGTCATGCCATTGGTGACATTTCTGGAGTCTGCTGAAGGTTGTCAAAAGTAGCCAGTGTCTCTCTTTTGGCCCTTTACAAAGGCAAGAAGGAACGATCAAGCTCATAAATTTTAATGAAAACAGTGAAATTTTCACATCCAAAAAAAGCAAAAAACAAAAAACCACAAAACACATACAATAATAAGCAAAGCATGTTATCTTCCTCAACTCCTTTCTTAAGAAAAAACTTTTCTATTCAATGTTTTCCCCAGGGCAACTTTGATATCTTTGTTCCTCAAGCTATAAATCAATGGGTTTAACATGGGCACCACAATGGTATAGAACAGGGAAGACATCTTCCCTTGGTCAAGGGGCAAAATAGAGGGTGGTTTGAGATACATGAAAGCCCCAGAACCAAAGAAAAGAGAAACCACTATTAAGTGGGAGCTGCAGGTGCTGAAGGCTTTGGATCTGCCCTCAACAGAACTAATGTGAAGAATGTTGGTGAGGATGAGGGCATAAGAGATGAAGATGGTGATGATGGGTATCCCAATGTCGATGCCCACAACAATAAAGACCACCAGGTCATTCACATAAGAGTTGTTGCAGGAGAGCTCAAGAAGGGGAAGGATGTCACACATAAAATGATTGATGAGGTTGTGAGCACAGAAGGTCAGACTTATTATGCTTCCTGAATGAGCCATTGCCCCAGCAAACCCCATCCCATACACACTCAACAAAAGGAACAAACATGTGTGAGGAGACATAGTGACCGCATACATCAGTGGGTTACAGATGGCGATATAGCGGTCATATGCCATCGCTGACAAGATAAAGGACTCAGAGACAACAAAGAAGCAGAAGAAAAAGAGCTGAGTCATACATCCAGGATAGGAGATGATGTTCTTCTTCGAGACAAAACTCATCAGCATTTTGGGGGTGATGGTAGTGAAGTAACAGAAATCTATTATGGAGAGGTTGAAGAGGAAGAAGTACATGGGGGTGTGCAGGTGAGAGTTCAACCCAATCAGGGATATCAAGCCCAGGTTCCCCACTGCAGTGACCATGTAGAAACCTAGAAACAGGAAGAAGAGGGGCATCTGGAGTTCTGGCTGCTTGGTTAAGCCTGAGAGGATGAACTCTATCACAGAAGAATTTTCAGCTGCCATTCTTCCCTGGGGTTGAGAAAGGGAGGTCTGTAGGGACAAGAGGAGAGGACCACTTAGAAAGAAATACCACCACCACCTCCCCAGTATCTGCCCCCCATCTTTAAGAAAGAAATCCACAGAGATTTGAACTTGGGTAAGGTTTTACCATTTGCTATGGATCTATCGTCACAGCCCCAGTGACTTCAACTTCAGGAGTACAATACCTGGATCACTATAAAAGTTTTCAGACAGACTGTGTATGGTTCATTATTTCACATCCAAGAAACACAGCTGACATCCTTTCAGAGTCACCCATGCAAGTTTCAACTTGCTTGGCTTATCAGTGTAGCTGAGAGGGCTTCACTTGTTTCTGTCTGCAGATTTTGTGCTTTCTTGATTTTCATGTATCCCAAAACTTTCATAATGACCCACATAAGGGTCTAAACTTTGCCTCCAGAATGAGACCTGGTACTGCTGAAAAACAGGGGTACCAAAAATAAGCTGGATGTCTTTCAGATCTCTAAGGCAATCCTTTTTCTATGTCTCCTGCCTTCGCTTCAGTTGCTGAAACCTGAACCTCTTCCCTGGAGAGAGTCCTGACAGGCAGAAGCCACCTGGGCTATACTCAGAGCTTCCACCTCCGGATCAGAGGTATCAGATCAACAAGGTGAGGTCACATTTTTCCATGATCTCTTAGCTCAAATCTCTGTAGATACAATAATTTTTAAAGTTAACTCTTACGGGAAAGGCTCTGTTCTAAGAGCTATGTGACAGTATTATCCCCATTTTACAGAAGAAATAAGCTACATGGCTAGCCAAAAGTCTCCAAACTACCAAGCTGTAGCCAGTAGATTAATTTTGGCCATCTGATTCTCACAGTTTGCATGACCACCATGTTACGTGAGTGATCAGCATGAGGCAGGCACCCACCTTCCTTTATTTTAGAGCCAGTGATGCCTCTTTTCCACAATGATTCTAGGAGGAAAATGACCCTAGAGAATAGAAGATGACAGCTTTGTGGTCACTCTCTCCTCCTTGTCCAGATCAAAAAATCAGAACCTCTAATTTACCTTATAACTCTTTCTGCACTGAAAGTCACTACTTCTAGTTGTTCATTTGTCCAAAGTTCTCTGCAACTTCCAGGAAGAAGTCAGTGCCTTTTCCTACCAGTAGATAACAGGAGAATAAGAGTTTTATTCTAAATTACAGATCTTAGTGACCTGATTATTAAGACTCCTTTAAGACCATTTCCTCAGAGATTACCTTCCCTGAGTTAATCTGATTACCTCACTTTGCTTACTCCTGGAAATCGCTTTATTAGGCTTTTGGAGACAATTCTTTATTTCAACTAACATGTACTCAGAACTATTTAACGAAAACCATCATGGGAAAAAAATAATATCATTTCTTGAATGCCCAGTAATGAACCCAATAATGTGTACTTATATTTAACTGCTGGCTGACAGGATCAAAAGTACATATACATAAATATATACACATATACACAAATATATCCTGTTCCTGAATATTATTTATTTCTCATAATGATATTCATTTCATAGGTAACAGAGATGCCACCTCTGCTATGGAGACAATATGTTCCAGACAATATGTTGGAGACAATCATGCCTACATGCTAACACACTTGGCTAAACTACCTTCTGATGGGAGCTACTGAAATATTAAGCAAGGTCCTTGACTTCTTAGATTTGACAGTTTCTTGGGAAAAAAATATTCAATTAATTTAATAAAAAGATACAAATAGAGCCAGGAAAAGGTAAGGCAAAGGGCTATTGTAATTTAAAATATAACATTTAATAGTTTATTCATATTCCAATTCATTCCAGGAATTAATTGCATTATTCCCAACTCTGACAACAAAAGAAGACTTCTCTGATTCCCCTACTCTGTCTTCTCGCGGAATGTAAATTTGACAGCAACAAAGGATGCCTATTAGGTAACAGCCTTCAACATATGACAAGCCAGTGATTTACAGTGATTTCTGTAAATCACTGGCCAGTCAAAATTCTCTTTGCCTTTTCCTGTCTTCTATCCATTTTCTTTGAGCACTTCTCACAAATGCCTCCTAGGTTTACCTCGCTCCAAAAGGTGAACCAAGTGAGAATTGGGCAGAAAAAAATATTGTAATAGATAACATATGACAATTTGCCAATTTTAGTGAAACATATAAATCCACAAAACAAAAAATTTGGGAAACCACAAGCAAGATAAATACAAAATATGCCACACTTAGGCATATCATAGTCAAACTGCTGCAATGGTAAAGAAAAGGTTAAAGCAACTAAAGCTAAAAGACATTGCTTTCAAAATAGGAATAAGTGATACTATGCATGTAAAATAAATGGAAGTTAGAAGATAATTAAATTTGATCTTTAAAATATTGAAAGAAAAAAAATACCAATGTAGCATCCTGTATCTGGCAAAAATTTCCTTCAAAAAATGAAAAAAGGGATTTTCATATAAAGAAAACGTAAAAGAATTTGTCATTAATAAGCCTATACCACAAAACAAAAATGAAAAGGGGAGGGGGAAATGGTTCCACTTGAAAGCTCAGATCTTCACGAAGAAATACATAATTCTGGATCGCACTTGTGGCTCAGTGAGTAGGGCGCCAGCCCCATATACTAAGGGTGGTGGGTTCAAACCCGGCCCCTGCCAAACTGCAAAAAACCAAAACAAAATAAATAGATTTAAAAAAAAAAAAAGAAATACATAATTCTTGAAATGGTAAATATGTGGGTGATATAAAAGGCTATTTTTTAATTTCTTTAAATTCAAATTGCTTTAACTATTAAATGTAATAGTTAAAACAAGTTATGGTAGATGTATAATATATGTAGAAGTAAAACATGCAAAATGATAGTAGCACAATAAGACAAACGAAACAAATAATACACTAAAGGTAATACAGAGAGATATAGATAAAAGTCCAGTAAAAGACCTAAAATGGAATACAAAAAAAAAAACAACTCAAATAATCCAAGGGTAAAAATTATAGATTAACATTTTTAAAAATCAACACGATTCACCACATTAACAGTAAAACTATCTAATCATCCAATAGATGCAGAAAGTGTATTCAAGAAAAAGACAACATTTGTTCATGATAAAAACACTCACCAAAGTGAAAGGAACATCCTAAATCTGATAAAGGAGGTCTATGAAAAACTTGCGGCTAACATCAAACTCAACAGTGAAATACTGAATGTTTTTATTGTAAGATCAATAACAAGTCAAAATATCCAATCTCTATGTGTAGAAACAAACCTTGATGAGCAAACTAGGTGAGCTATGTTTTCAAAAAGCGTTTCTCTTAAGTTTATGGAATCATACTACAAAGATAGAAACTCAGCTTCTTGTCAAGTCCAATGGCGATCACCACACGGCACCAATCACTGTGTGTTCACGTGTGTGGATATAAGCATCTGTTTGCTTATTCACCTCTGGGAGACATTCTCAGCCAATGCCCCATGATACTTACACCTTATCTGTAGCTTCTCACTTGGAATTTTCTGTGTCCTACAATAACCCTAATGAATCCCAATGCCTGGCCCTATTCCCACTATGCATAATTTACTAATTAAAAAAAAAAATTAACTCTCTTAGGGAGATAACGGCAGAGAAAACTTCAAGGGTTCATGTAAAGTTGACTTTTCAAAATAAATAAAGTTGGCTTTTTTTTTTTTTTTTGAGACAAAGTCTCACTCTGTTATCCAGAATAGAGTGCTGTGGCGTCACTGTAACTCACGGCAACCTCAGGCTCCTGGGCTCAACCATCCTTGTTACTGGCTTTTCTTTAAGAGCCTTAGAAGCCTCTTGCTTGGATGATGCAACACCAGAAAAATGCCTCTGACTTAATGTCATTTCAGAGACTATTGCTGTGAAAACTTTATTTCAAATGCATTTCAAACATGGTTTCTCCGAAGGCAAATTCACTACTTGCTTCAACACAAACAGAAAACAGTATAAAAAGAAATATTTTCAGGGCAGTGCCTATGGCTCAAAGAAGTAGGGCACCGGCCCCATATGCCAGAGGTAGCAGGTTTAAACCCAGCCCTGGCCAAAAACCGCAAAACAAAATAAATATTTTCGACCATGTTCATTTTTGGCATAGAAACTGCCTTTTCTCCAAACCTGAGTTTCTGCTTAATGTGTGGCTTCATTGTTAAGCTAGCACATATCTAATGTGTAAGGTATGTTTATACATCATACATATTACATGTAATGTAAATGTACACGGTTAGACAAATGAGTTTGCAAACTCATCCTAGAAAAAGTGCTACATGCCTCATTGCTGAATGTCACTGTGGTCCTCTCTGAAGTATTTCCCTTAGGAAGCCACGCAATGATGCCAGTGCCTAGTCCACCCTTCCAAGCAATTTTGAAACTCTTTCTCTAGAATGGCCATCAGAGTTGTCATCGTATAAGGTGTGACAATTAATTTCATGAACTCACCCTGGGAAAAGTGCTCTGAAGGGTGGACTAGGCTCTGGTGTCAGTGCATCGCTTCCTAAAGGGAGGACTTCAAAAGTGATGGTAGGGATCACTTCAGAAAGAAGGAATGCAGCACTTTTTCTAGGATGAATTCATGAACTTAATTGACAATGAAGTAGGTATACAGTGTCTTTACATATATCTCTTAGTTTGGGTAAATCAAATAGCATTAGTATAACCCCAAGTGAGGTCTTTACCAGAAAAACACAAAACATGTATCAATTCCAACAAGCAGCAGCACAGAGCCTAGCTGGAGAGAAAAGATAGTAGCTGATAGGTCTTTGTTTGAAATGGTCTCAACTCGGCAGCACCTGTGGCTCAAAGGAGTAGGGCGTCGGCCCCATATGCCGGAGGTAGTGGGTTCAAACCCAGCTCCGGCCAAAAACTGCGAAAAAAGAAAGAAAAAGAAATGGTCTCAACTCCTGAGGAAATAAATAAAATCAAGGTGGCTAAAGAAGAGTCAGATAAGACAGCATTCTATTTAATGTTCAATTAACTTTTAATTTGTACATAATTTAGCTTTTAAAATGCTAGATTTAGGGATGAGAAGACTTAGTTCATGTGTTGGAGGAGTTTACAGTCTGATAGGGACAGTTCTCACACTATTGCTTCTTCTTCTCTTCTCCTACATCCCCCTTTCCAGGCCCTCTGCACTCCTTTTTCTTCCCTGGGGAGCTCCTTTGTTCAATAACTTCCTCTATAAAGATGGCTATCAATCTATAACTAGTTTTCCTATTTTTGTGACGCCCATAAGCTGGTATCCCACCACTTTACTAGATATTTCTGTCAACAGAAAAGAAACCATACTCAGTAAAATAACTTAAGGAGTTTTATTCTGAGCCAAATTTCAGGACCGTGACTCAGAGCCACATTCAAGAAGTTTTGAGCATGTCAACTCCAGGGAGTAGAGTTACAGCTTCATTTTGTACATTTTAAGGAGACAGGGCTTACAGGTGAGGTCATAAATCAATACAAGGAAAACATACATTGGTTTGGCCAAAAAAAGGTAGGGCATGTGGAAATGGGAGCTTACAGGGTGTAGGTGAGTTTAAAGATTCTTTAGCTGACAATTGTCTGAAAGAGACTGTCTAAAAGACTGTGGGGTCAGTGAAAAGGAAAGCTTAAGACATAGGGTCTGTTAATTAGAGACAAAGTACTGAAGAGACTCAAGTGGCTTGTTATGTATATTGAGGACCTGTTGGTCTTGCACAGCCTTAGGCCTGTTAGTGAGTCACAAAGGCCATCTCTAAGAAGGGAGTGGGCATGATGAGGCATGTATCTCCTTTCCCATGGCTAGCAACTTAGTTTTAGGGACCCTCTTGACCAAGAGGGGTACCAGTTAGTCAGTCGCTTGTGGGGGGAGCCTTAACATTTTATTTTAGTTCATATTTCCAACTTGTGGTCTTGTGATCATTCAACTACTAACTTCAAAGCTGAGCACCTCTTCTCTTCTGCAAAAGTAGGTATCTCCTCAGCTGCCCCCATTTTTTAAGTAGGTATAAGCATTGGGGAAGAACTGCAATGCAGTATCAATAAGGCACCCACCTGTCAATTCACCTAGAATGGTCCCAGTTTATGCCTGTCTCAGCAAAATTATTAATAACACCTTCTTTCTGTCTCCAATTAGGTACTGATGAATGATCAATTATGGTCATCCCTAAGTATTCTGAACATAAACTTTGGAATCAGACTAACCTCAGTACCAATCCTGCTTCCACCTCTTTCTAGACGTGTAACCTTAGGAAGTGTTTAACCTCGCTGTGAACTTCAAGGCCCTAACCTTAAAGTGAAGGTAATTACCATACCTCAAAAGATTGTTATGATGAATAAGTGGTGCTGAATACAGCACTGAAAGACATAAAGTGAAGTAGTTTAAATAATATTAGCATTCAAAATGATCTCTCTTAGTAACACTGGCAGTTTATATAGCTAATGGTGTCAGAATCGGCTGAAACAGAGAGAACAGTAGGCTGGAAGATCAGCCAGAAGACTTTCCACAAGAAGTGAATACAGAAAAAGATAACAGTATAGGAGACATGGTAATGGAACAATTAACATGATCTGATGTCTCGGTAGTACAGAAGAGAATGATGGGAAGAGTCACAGATCAAATTTGACTAATGTTTCAAACGTTAGGAAATCAGGAGTGGGAAGACACAAATGAAGAATCAAAGAGTGAGGAGAGTAATAATCTGAATTTTTGACAAGACCATAGAGTGCTGGCAGAACTTGCAAAAGGCAAAGATCAAAAAGAAGTTGACAATAAATGATCTCTGCTTGGAAGAAAAACCAGATGCAAATTGGAGAATTATAAGAACAGAGGCGATCACAAAAAGCAGAGGAATAGTGAATTGCTCCTAACAGGTATGTTTAAAGAAAGAGGGTAGCCCCTGTTGCTCAAAGGAGTAAGGCGCCGGCCCCAAATGCCGGAGGTGGCGGGTTCAAACCCAGCCCTGGCCAAAAACGACAAAAAAAAAAAAAAGAAAGAAAGAAAGAATAACTGAGATTTAAGGACTGAAAGTTTTCCCCAAAAATGTCCACAAATGGGGAAAGGAAGTTGACCAATAGAAAGAAGTGTATGAAAGGCATGCATAGCATCTAAGAACAGGATTTGGAGTCACACATCCATTAAACCTTGTGGCCTTCTGATTTCAAGATCATTCTTTTTTAAGCAACAAAGGAGACAAGAAAACTTCATCTTTCTCTGCCACACCACTTTTAATATTATAAAAGGATGTTTTCCATAAAAATTGGATTCAGTCAAAAGTCCTCGCTCCAGAGTCCAGAAGGCCATGTGTGGCTCCAAAGCCACAGGTTCCCTACCCCTGAGAGGCATTTGTGAAGATTAGATGAGGTCTTAGTAAATATTCAACTTGAGAAATAATTGTGGGATGAATTATGTTTTACAAACCCCCAGAGGAGGACATGTCAAGGGTGAGAGATGGCCACATTCCTGAGCAGTCAAGAGAAAGAACTAAAAACTTTGAATTAGATCATTCTCTTATACTCCTGTTCACTTCATCTTATATAACTCTCTTTATGTGCTTAGTCTAAAAGAGACTTCTACTATTAATTGACTATTTCAAAACTATACTGTATAAGCCCCAACTGAATGGAAAGCTCCCTCCAGGAAAAATCTATACTTCATAACTTTTGTATATATTAACACATCCAGCACCTAATACTGTGATAAACACATAATAATCTTTTACTTTTTGAGACAGTTTCACTATATTGCCCTCAACAGAGTGCCTTGGCATCACAGTTCACAGCAACCTAAAACTCTTCTGCTTAAGCAATTCTGTTGCCTCAGCCTCCCAAGTAGCTGGGACTACAGGCAACACATAATAATTTTAGTGAATGCAACAACCTTTCACATGAATGTACTTCAATAAAAATCCATAATGCAAACCCATGACTCCAAAAGGGGTCTTTTATTTTCTTAAGCAATACACCTAGTCAGAACCTCTTTAGCTCCTCCACCCCTCAAAACTTAAATGCAATGAGCTTTACAAAATGAATTTGAGGACTTAACATTCTGGTATTGGTTTCATTGACATTGATGCTAGATAATATGTGCCTACTGGGTGAGACTGATCAAAGTCAAGGTACTTAGAGAGTTACACAGAAACTTACCACAGAGATAATGGAAAGAAATTGGTTATGAAGCTGTCCAGGGCTCATCTTTGCTACAAGTAGGTCCACAGAGCTCTTCAAAATAAAATTCTTATTTTAAGCATTACATTATAGGAACATATGTGCTATTTCATAAGGTAAAATCTGCCTATACAATACGACAACATGTAAAATTTCCCAAGGGTAAAAAAAAAAACCAAGATTGCACAATGAATTAAAATAAAGGAGGGGTTAAGCAAGAAAAAAAAATGGCCTTCAAGTGCAAGCTATGTGGGTTGACAGGTAAAGAAGGGAGATGATTCTAAGCATAGTAGAGACATCTCCATGGACAAGGACATTCTTTAAAAATCAAAGCTTTAGATAAAACAAGGGTTGAAGGGATTCTTTCCAGTTTACAAAGACCTTTACTAGGAAAAAAGCAAACTTTCCTTGTAAGATGTTTCAGAATTTCACAAAGGTTTTTCTCAAGAACTTTACTCTGGTAAGCTAGTTTAAATCAAGAAGCGATATGTTATTGTGAAATGAGGCAAGTCTAATGATTTGGCTATGGCTTGTATTGCCTTGAACAAGACATTAAGTTTTCTTTACCTGGTATTTCCCCTCCCATAGAATAGCAATAATTAAACCTGATTTACCTATGTATGCCATGATGTTTTTGAATAAATCAAATCAGATTTTGTTAAATCCAGTGAATACTTTTTGATGCCATTTTACCTGATACTGTTGACTAGTTCAATTTCAAGACACATGGATTTTCTGATTTCCCTCCAACTTCCAATTACTTCTTTCTAGTCTTCTTTGAACACTTTTCTTTCCCTGCCCGTAAACGTTGACAACCCACCAATCCTCAACCTTCCCCCTCCTCCTTACTAGACTATATTTGTGTTTTTCTTTGTGTGGACATGTAGTTGATTATATATTGGTTTCATATTAGTATTGTGTACATTGGGTACTTTTTTCCCATTCTTGGGATATTTTACCAATAATAATGTGTTTCGACTTCACCAAGGTAAACACAAAAGATGTAAGGTCTCCACCTTTTCTTATGGCTGAATAGTACTCTATGGTATACATATACCATAGTTTGTTAATCCATTCATGGGTTGATGGGCACTTGGGCTGATTCTATGTCTTGACAATTTTGGATTGAGCTGCAATTAACAATGAATGGAATTCTTTGAAAAGATAGACAAATGGCCAACAGACATAGTTCAATATCACTAATCATTAGGGAAATACAAAGTAAAACCACAATGAGATGCCACTTTATCCTTGTCAGAATGGTCATTATTAAAAAGTAAAAAAACAACAGATACTAGAATAGATGTGGAAAAAAATAGAATAGATGTGGAGAAAAAGATACACTTACACAGTTGGTAGGCCTACAAATTAGTGCAACCTTTATGGAAAACAGAATGGAAATTCCTCAAAGAGCTCAAAGTAGACCTACAATTTGATCTAGCAATCCCACTACTGGGTTCTACTCAAAGGAAAAGAAATAATGTTATTAAAAAGACAACTGCACTCCAATGTTCACTGCAGCACGATTCACAGTTGCAAAGATCAACCTAAAGGCCCATCAATGCATGAATGGATGAAGAAAATGGAAAACTACCATGGAGTATAAAGTAGTCTAAATACTACTCAGCCATATAAAGGAATAAAATAATGCCTTTTGCAGCAACTTGGATAGAACTGGAAACCATTATCCCAGGTGAAGTATATCAGGAATGGAAAAGCAAACATCACACGTACTCACTGGTAAGTGGGAGCTAAACGATGGGTGTACATGGCACAAAAACTCATAAAGAGCATTGGAAACTTACAAGAGTACATTGTTGGGTACATTGTTCTGATGATAGTAACACTGAAAGCCCCAACTTCAGCATTATAGAGTGTATGCATGTAACAAAAACTTTTTTTTTAAATCCCCTTAAAGCCCCATACCAATAGCGGGTGGAAGATAGTCCTCCAATGGTTTGTTTTCACATAGTTGGTTGTCTGGCTTGACCAGATGTGTGAAAACCATTTTTGACCACCTCCCTCACCTAATTGGTATTCAACTGTTTTAAGATTTTGAAATTTTGGCTCAGCATCTGTAGCACAGTGGTTATGGCTCTGAGGCAAGAGAATTGCTTAAGCCCAAGAGTTGGAGGTTGCTGTGAGCTGTGACGCCACAGCACTCTACCAAGGATGACATAGTGAGACTCTGTTTCAAAAAAAAAGATTTTGATATTTTAAAAAAATGGTACAAGGTATAAAATAAAACTCATAATTAGAAAAAAATCATAAATTACACAATAGAACCCAAAAAATTAGAAACTAGAGAAAAATAATGTCAAAAATTAAGACTGAACTAGGAGCAACAAAAGAAATAAGCACAACAGATAAATAAACATAAATAGAAGGTGAAAATAGGAAAAAAAGAAGAAGTGAAATGTAAAGGATTTGTGGGCAAGCAGCCAATGCAGACACTAGATAAAGATCTACTGACATACAGTAGATGCCATGAGAGAGAAATCCAAACCAAGAGAAGAGAATGATAAAAACTATAAGCCAAAAAACTTCCTAGTGTTAAAAAAATTTTTGAAGTGGCATATTGAAAAGAATCATCATCCCTAAGAAAACTGGCCTAGGAGAGGACAATCCTCCACGTTCTGATGCAACTCAGCAGGCTGTTAGGAGGGGAAGTCTCCCGGAGCAAACAACTCCAAGTCTGATCCTCAAGGGTCTGGACCCTGCACTCCCAGCCCAGACAGCGCCAGCGCACCGCAGTTCCAATTAGAGAAAGTGTGCCATACAGGTGAAGCTGGAGCTGGGGCACCACGCCCAGATTTATGTTTTCCAGAAAGGTCATCAAGCCACACGCAATAAAGATGGTTCCAGTCCATGAACCCCTGTATCACTCTCCCTCCGGAGAAACCCTAACTGCCCCCTTCTACCATCGCCCGATTCAGCAGGAAGCAGTTAGATCGAGTCTTCGCCCCTTTTCCCTAACAGCAGTTGGGGTTTCTACTCGGAGAGGGAGAATTGAT
>CAUYRH010170425.1:0-52607 GCA_963574655.1 Perodicticus potto | reverse complement strand
ACAGCAACCTCCAATTCCTGGGCTCGAGCGAGTCTCCTGCCTCCGCCTCCCAAGTAGCTGGGACTACAGGCACCCACCACAACGCCCGGCCATTTTTTGGTTGTAGCCGTCATTGTTGTTTGGCGGGCCCGGGCTGGATTCAAAACCACCAGCTCAGGTGTACATGGCTGGCACCTTAGCCGGTTGAGCCACAGGCGCCGAGCCAAAAGATTTCTTTCTTTTTTTTTTTTTTGCGACAGTGCCTCCAACTTTCACCCTGCATTGAGGACTGTGGCATCACAGCTCACAGCAACCTCCAGTTCCTGGGCTCAAGTGAGTCTCCTGCCTCTGCCTCCCAAGTAGCTGGGACTACAGGCACCCACCACAACGCCCGGCCATTTTTTGGTTGTAGCCGTCATTGTTGTTTGGCGGGCCCAGGCTGGATTCAAACCCGCCAGCTCAGGCGGGCGCATTTATTTAAACAGGTGCTTGTGGCTAATGGCTACTGTATCGGACATCACAGCTCTTGAGAGCTAGACTGAACTGTTGTACATGGCTGGCGCCTTAGCCCATTGAGCCACAGGCACCAAGCCGGGAATAGACTTTAACAGAATTTAACCAGATTCATGCCCTACAGCTGACGACGAAGCACCCGTGGGTGCGGCATGATTCTGACGTGGGGTATCTCCATCTGACAGTGAGAACCGTGGTAACCCAGCTCCTGGGTGGGCAAGGGAGGTTCACGGGGAAACACATGGTGCTGGCACATACTAAGAACTCCATAATAGTCGTGATTAATATTTACTGTTATTGTTAACACATGTGAAGTACTAACATGCCACAGCAGCTGACATACTGGGGCAGGGAACAAAGGTGATTCCCTATCCTCTGCCTATCTTCTCCCACAAATAAAATGAAATCTAAGGGCCTGGTCTGACCTGTAAAGGCTTTGGCTGACCAGTGATCAAAGCCTTGACCTCTCTGATGGCAGCATAAATGGGGATCAAGAACAGAACCTGGGACACAGGTTGTCAAGGGGTCAAGGTCACTGAAACCTCCACCGCTGTCATTCATCTGATGGAGGTGGTGGGAGCAAGGTCATGGCTCCCCCACCTACAGCAGCAGGGTCCAGCAGAACTCCCTGCAGTAAGAATGCATTCCGTATCTGTGCTGTCCAATGCAGTGGCCGCCAGCCACGAGTGGCCTCTGAGCACTCAAATGTGGTAAGTGCCACCTAGGAGAAGAGATTTAATCTCATGTTAATTAATTTGTTTAATGTGCTGATCATTAATCAATTAATTGAATTTATTTAAACAGGTGCTTGTGGCTAACGGCTACCGTATTGGACATCACAGCTCTTGAGAGCTAGACTGAAATGTTGCCCAGCATACCGGTGGGGCTGAGGTCCAGGGGATCAGAGGATGTACAGGGGACCCCAGCCCAGTCTGCTTCTCCCCTGCCCTCAGGGAGCAGATCCCCAGACTCCCGCACACAGAGGCTGCTGGGGCAGTGACCTCCAGCCCCTCCTCCCAAGGGCCAGAGGCAGCCACACTCAGCACAGCACCAGATGCTGCTGAGCAAATGGGCCTCGGCTGGGCCCACAAAGGCAAACCAGGACGAGAGACATTAGGACAGTCGCCACACACCCCAGGGGTTGACAAAGCTAGGGCCAGGACCCCCAGGCCTGCCCCCTTTACCGGCCAATAGCCCTACTGTACTTTCAGAAGAGACAGGGCTCTGGCCTCTTTGGCACTGGGGGCAGCAGTGGACCAGGGCAGCTACAGGACCTGTTTCTCCAGGTCCCAAAAACCCAACACACAGAAGTGCACACACACGCACACGTGCACAGGCGTGTAAGTACACACACACGTGTGCACACTGATCTGGCAGAAGGCCACTGCAGAGTGAGCCCAGCACTCATCCTAAGCCTCAATGTCCTCAGCTGAAAAATGGAAAGTTATTTGGTAATAGTAACTTTGTGAGCACTAAGAAAAAACAAAAGGACAAGCCCGGGCTAAGCACAGCTCTAGTGGCTGTCTGCCTTGTGGTGATGGCCTGGAAAACACAGCTCTGCAGGTGGAAGAGCAGGAGAGGTGGCTGCCAACTAAGCCCCTTCAAAGCCCACCCTGGGCCCCCTTCAGCTCTGCCCTGGGCCTGTTCTCCCTCTGTGTGTTTCTAGCAACTGAAGCATCACAGGGTCTAATCTAGAGGAAGCTCAGGAGACAGTGTGAACTGTCCTCAGAGAAGGGAGAAAGGCTGGAAAACGCCACTGACCATCTGGAGCCCAAAGACTTGTGTGTAAGTCTCCAGGTGGTAACAGTGGTCAGCAAGCAAGAACTGCAGTGGACAACTGAGGTGGGACTCTGAGCTGGGGGTGAGTTTGCGGGGCCACTTCTGTGCTCACGCCTGGGGAACGGAGGGTGAAACATCCCCACACCATTGTCCAGGCGAGACCGTTACCTCTGGGGTGAAACATCCCCGCGCCATTGTCCAGGCAAGACCATTACCTCTGCTCTGAAGAGGAGGAAGCGGAGACTCAGAAACCAGCAGGGGACGGAGTGGCTCCCTCGGGCGTGGTCCCAGTCCCAGGCCCCACACCAGTACCCACCACCCCCTCCATTTTCTAGGGAGATAATCTTGGGAAAATTATTCACCATCTCCGGGCCTCCACTTTTCACCTGTGACGTGTAAAGAGAACAGCATGCTACTTCCCAGCATCAGCAGAAGGTGGACGCAGAGACAGCGCCTACATCTGCAAGAATCTAAGATGCAGGGAAAGGGCCACCTGTGGGCCAGAGGTTCCAGGTGCATGACCAAGCACATGAGTCCAAAGGTGACTTCCAGTCCTAGAAGTTCTGTCCGGTGTCCCATTTCCCAGCCAACCACCAACCAACCCCCAGCAGGGAAACAGTGACTATTTACCGTCTGAAGAGGAAGTCTCCCTCCCAAAGAGTGGGCATCTTGCTGAGAGGCAGCTCCGGCCACTACTCGCCCAGGCAGAGGCACGGAGAAGAGCAGAGGCCAACCCTGGTCCCTGGTCTGCATGTCTCAGGACAGTCCCTCCCCTAACAGCCCAAAGGTCACCACGTATTCGCCTCTCAGTCACCCACTAAGCATTGGCTGCAGTTGGTCAGTGCTCAAGGCTCAGACAGAACCTGGCCCTGTCCTCGAGGGGCCTCCTCTCATGAGGCTACAGGTAGAAAGCAGGTCCCCGCAAAAAGTGACCTCAGCTGAGAGTCCTAAAACCAAAACTTTCAACAGGAATGGCCTCCCTACTCCTCCAGTCTGAGGACCCCCATTCTGAGACTGGCTGCATGTGTGGGGATTGCTGTGGTCTGATGTTGGTGCCCCTCCAAAATTCTCATGTTGAAATCCTAACGCAAGGTGATGATATTAGGAAGTGGAACCTTTGCAGAGATGATGGAGTCTTGAGCTTTCATGAATGGGACTAGTGCCCTTCTGAAGGCAGCGCTGGAGAGCAGCAAGTCCCATCTGCCAGGGGAGAGAGCGCTGAGAAGCAGGCACACTGCACACACAGACTCTGCGGGTGCCTTGAACCCCGACCTCCCGGCCCCCAGAACTGTGAGAATGCATTTCCTGTTGTTTCGAAGCCACCAGTTTATGATACCTTTTTATAGAAGCCAAAATGGTCTAAGATGGGGCCAAAGCTCAAACTGCTGAATTCCAAAGGACAAGAAATCTAGCACAGTTAGGATCAAGGTTGTGGTGAAGAACAAGAGGAAGGATTTAGAAGACCCCAGAGAAATGGTAACACCTCCCCCAGGGACACTGGGCCAGAGTCCCTGATGCTGGGCTGCTCTCTCCCCCCTCCCAGGGGCCACACAGCCCACCCAGGCACCCTCCCCTTGTGTTCACACACCCTCCCACCCCTTCCTGTGGGTGGATCTCAATCTGAACTGAATTGCAGCCATCACTTGCCAGGCGTTCATTGCTCCTCTTAGGGGACACCAGGCTCTGACATACCCTGACAACTTCAGAGCCTGCCGGAGGGCATGTGGCCCCCGGCTCTCTCTCACCACCTAGGCCAATCCGCTCACCCTAATTCCCCTTAAGGACAGCACTCTAGTACGTCTATGGAAGAAATACGCTGCTAAGTTTCTTAGGGTAGACAGGTGAGACCCTGAAAGAACACACTCCAGTGACAAAGGCCTATGAGGCTGCAGTGGGCCCTTCCTTAGGTGGGAACTCAGCAGAACTGAGCTACACCTTTTAAGGAGAGGGGAACCCGAATCCCCAAGGCAAAGTCTACTGAAGGAGGGTGGTTACAGGCAGCAAAATCCAGAGAGGAGCCCCAAGCACAGTGCGGCAGGAAGGGCTTCGGGGGATGCAGTTATTCCCAGGAGGCAAGCAAGGAAACCCCAGTGAAATTTTCAGTTAACAGCTGTGTAATTTACCAGAGCTTGGGTGGGAATGGATCATTCTGCAGACCTTGAAGCAGCCCTAAATGTCTGGATTTTGCTACATGGAAAAGGCAGGGATAATTGTGCAGTGATGAAGGAACAGCTGACATCTGATTTGGTCAGCCTGCTTGCTCCACCATCTGTCTATTGTGGGCTAAATTGTGTCCGCTAAAAATAATGCACATGCATGTTCCTGCCCAGGTATTTGTGAAGGTGACTCTAGAGTTTATGTGGAGTAATCAAGTAAGATGAGGCCGTACTGGGCCTGGAGGGGGGGTTACTCATTTGATGACAGGGGTCCCTGGAACAGGAGGGAGATTTGGACACAAAGGCACACACGGAGAGAAAGCCAAGGGAAGAGGGAGATGAAGGCCAAAGTGATCAGCAGACCACCCAGGAGCCCCGAGGAATGCCAGTATCACTGGTGACTGAGCTGGCCGCCTATCCTTCAGCGAGAACACAGCCCTGCAGAAACCCAAGCCTCAGACTTCCAGCCTCCAGAAATGTGAGACAATGCATTTCTGTTGTTTTAAGTCATCTCAGTTTGTGCCCATTTGCCAGAGCACCAGCAGGAAGCAGATGCCCTGACAAGCCCCACTGGCTGTGATCTCAGCCCTTACGTTTCCCTTTCCAGGGTCTGGCCTTGGCCTGACTCAGAGCAGGTGCCCAGTAAATATGTGCAGAACACATAAGTGTGTGTGCACGAGACACGGATAAGAAGAGAATATGTATTAGGAAAACTCCTCGGGGTTAAGAGGTGCTTCTGAAGGCTTTACAGTGTGGAGACTGTCCTAAGACTTCTGAGGACAGACCGAATCCTAGCAAAGGACCCTCACCTGCTCCCGGACGTATCCACTGTCTGTTACTTCTGCTCCTCAATCTGACCTTGGTCCCCATCTAATCACAGTTCACCCATCAGGTACCAGGGAAGGTGAACAGATTCCTTTCCGTTCTTTATATTGGATCCAGAATTCATTTAACCTTTTAACTTATTTTAGTTTCTTTACTGACTGAAGCTATATAAATTTCAACTTCTAAACCGAATTGTCCTAACAGATTAATGGCCTTCTGCAGTCTGAGATAGGCAGAATTATAACTGACCCTCACCCTTAACTTCCCCTCCCCTTTGAGTGCTAGGGGCACTGTGAATACAATAAGATTTGGAACTTTGGGGTCTGTTGTGTTATAGGGCAAAGGGAATTTTGTAGATATGATTCTGTTTACTAATCAGTTGACCTTAATATAGAAAGATCATCTGGATAAGCCTGATATAACCAGACAAGCCCTTCAAAAGTGGACTCTGGTAGCAGAAGAGGAAGTCAGAGAGGTTTCAACTGTGAGTGAGATTAGGCAACCCTGCTATCGTGTGGGATGGAGGGGCCACATGCCAAGAAATGTGGATGGCATCTGGAAGCTGAGAGCATCCCCCAGCTAAGAGCCTGCAAGGAAACAGAGCACAGTCCTTCAGGTGCAAGGAAATGAATTCTGCAGACAACTTGGATGAGCTCAGAAAACAGTTTCTTCCCTGATAAGCGCCCAGCTTGGCCAACATTTTGATTTCAGCCTCATGAGATCCTGACCAAAGGATCCAGCAGAGACCCATGGACTTGTGACCTGGTAAACTGTGAAATAATAAGTGAGTGTTATTTGATGATACTATATTTGTGAGAATTTGTTAAGCAATAAGAGAAAGCCTAACATTATCTAAGAAGATACAAATGCACAAAAAAGGCATCATCTGCCCACTTCACAAGAGAGGCAAGAGAATTGAGTGCAACTGGAGTGGCATCTGCTAAACCCTACCGCAGGGCAAAGCAAACTACAGTCCATGGGCCAAACCCAGGCAGCGTCTGTTTTTGTACTTCCCCCCAATTAAAAATAGTTACTATATTTTTTAGTGATCTTAAAAAATCAAAATAATAATAATATTTCATGGCACATGAAAATTATAGGCAATTCAAATTTTGGAGCCTATAAATAAAACTTTATTGGAACACAGCTCATCCATTTACATATGGCTATGGCTGCTTTCTCCCTCCAACAAGATTTAAGTAGTTGCATCAGAGGCAGCATAGCCTGCAAGTCTAAAAATCTTATTATCCAGCCCTTTACAGAAAAGGTTTGCCTATCTCTCCTCGGGAACATTTAAAGAATTTTTCAATGCACCATCGTAGATGAAGACACAAACGCAGGGCAGCAGCATCCTCTGGGTAGACAAGCAAGGCACAGCAAACTTACTTAGAAGACTTGGAATCTCTTCTTGTACCACATACTGTTAAGTTGGTTAAATAATTCACACACAAACACACTCTAAGTCTCCTATAGAAGAGAAAATAAAAAACATTTTATACCTTCTAAAATATAAATGAACTAATTTTCAGATAAGAAATGATTATTTTAAAAAAACTCCCACAGGACCCAATATTGGGGCCTCTCTAAGTTGTAATCTCTGTGACAGAGATTTCACCCTCCATGCAGAGTTTTTGGCACCATCAGGAGAGAGCTCAAAAGTTACTTCCAAAACATAGGAAGCCAACCGGGAAAGGCGAATCATCAGAGGGGTCGTCTTGGAGAGCCAAGGCTTGGGACGGCCATGAACTTCCACCAAAGGAACATCTGGGCAGGAAACCAGTGGTTTGAAAAAGAAGATCAGACTCTCATCAAAAAGCACAGTCTTAGGAAAGCCCTGTTTGTGCGTCTCTAAAATCTGACATATGAGCACTTTAATTTGATCATTAATATAGGAATGCCAAAATGGAATACCCAGGGATCAAATCAGGCAGAGAATTCAGCAAATGGAATACCCAGGGATCAAATCAAGTGGAGAATTCAGCTACTTATACTTTTCTTTTGCAATCTGAAGAAAAGACATTTTCTAACCAAGCCAAATAAGGATGGGGGAAAGCAATCGAGACAGAGGACACACAGAAGAGCTTCATGCAAGACTTTGGAATGACTTGGTGACAGTCCTGAGATCTGTCTGAGGAGAGCTTCGTGGAGAAGTAGTCACAGCAGTATCAATTAGAAAAGCGAGAAGAATGTTTGTCCCGCGCTTTTACTGGGAGAACAGCGGCCTGGTTTTCCTGAGCCTACCCTCCTACAGCCACTTTGAAGACCTCTCAAGTGAGGAGGGAAAGCCACACTCTGACAGGTCCCCACAATTCCTCTCAACAGTTATAACCTCAATTTTTATCCCCTGAGCAGAGGGGTACCGAGAACGTGTGTGGTGCTGGGTGTGGAAGGGCCCGGAGTCCTGCCTCTCCACTGGCTGGCCCGGTACCCTGGAGCAAGTCACATCTTGATCCTTGAGCCTCAGCGTCCTGGTCTGTGTGATGGGAATGAAGCCAAGCCTGGCCTGTTCCCTCCAGCGTGGTCCGAGAGTGCCCACTGGGACTGAACAAGCAAAGAGGGCTAAACAAATGGGGAATATGCTGATATTGTCCCTGAGCTGTCACAAAGTGGAGAGCGAATTAGAATGCACTTCCATGTGTGTTTGTACACAGTAATGGGCAGTCTTTCTCCCTGGTCTAAACGGAGAAGGCATTTGTCACATGAAGCAAGGGGCTTGACGGTTCTGCACACAGAGGCGGAGTGCATTTCCAGCTGCCACCACCCTGCCCCCAGGAAAGCGTGAAGGGCCTAGAATCTGTCTGATTCCATTTATCTGCTGTCGCAAACCAGGTAATGCTCACAAAACAAGAAAACCATATTGACACAATCCCCAGGATAGAACCAGAGAGAAATTTGACGGGAGACGAGAGCAGAATGCCAGGCCTCTGCGGTGGTGAGGGTTGGTGTCAGCCCCGAGCATCTTAAACACAGCAGCTTAGAAAACGCCAGATAAAAAGGAGGGCCCTGAGCTCTGTGCTTTGTGGGGTACTAAGAGGGCTTGGCCCAGGCCAAGTTCAGGGCTCCCTCCTCTGACAGAGCGACACAGAGCTCTCATTGGCAAGTGTTATTGTAGGCTTGCTGGAGCTAATACAGTATGAATAGAGATGTTTTAAATGTATTAAACATTGGTCCCTTTTTTAGAAATTACACTGACAGAGCCTTCCTTAAACATTATTTGAATAAAGCCTCATTACTCACAGTCCAAAGAAGTTCATTAGGAGGAGATCACTTTGGAAAGGAATCAAGGAGCTTGCCTTTCTTCTCAGCAGTGAATTACATTAGCTACTTCCTAGTTATTTAAATCTTGAAATAAAAGATGTAAACGCTACAGTGACATCTTAAGATCATTGGGAAGGCAGGTCTTGCATGCACAAAAATGCCCAGCTGGTCTGCAGATAAAACAGATTGATAATTAGTTGCAAAATGTAACATTTCATCAAGAATATTTTGAATAATCCAATTTATCTTTGTCAGATATGCAGCACATATTTTTCCGGGGAGCAGCTTTGTTCTTTAACATAATATTATAATTTCAGCCTGCTAATGAAGGCGCCCGCCGGCCGGCCGGGCCTTGATGTGCGGCGTGGCGGGGAGCGCGCCGCGGCCCGGGGACCCGTGCGCCCGAGCGCGCCGCGCCCTGCTGCCGCCACCTGCCCGGCGCGGCGCGGGCTGCCGGCTGCAGGCCGCGGGCCGCGGGCGATCAAAGGGCCGGCGGGCGGCGGGCGGGGGCCCCACAGTCTCCCGCTTCTAATTAACCGAAGGAAACGCGCGCTCCCTGCCCGCAACTGCGGCCGCGACCGAGGCGAAGGCAGGCGGAGGGTGCGCGCGCAGGCTCGGGCAGTGGCTGCTGCGCTGCGAGACTCCCCAGAGGGCGCTCTGGGTGCCCCCCTGCGTGGTCTCATCCAGAACGGTAGGGGGCAGAAGAGAGACAGGGAGGACTGTGGGGTGGGGGCAAGGATGGTTTGCGCGACATCGGAGGAGCTGCAAATACAGGGGACGCCAAGACCCACGTGCTGGCAGGTCCTTTCCTGGGCGCTTTATCCCTGGACTTGGGCCTGTGGGCGATGTGAGCCCACCTTTGAGCGAGAACTACTGGAGGACCCCCGGACGTAGGTAGAGCCCCTCCGTCCTGCAAAAACCCCAGGGCTCTAAGAGAGACCTTGATTGAGATGCGCAGAAATGTTCAGATGCTGGTTTCCCCCTGGGACCCCCCACATCGCCCACACTCCACCAAAGACTGTCGCGGAGAGGACATGGGGCACGGAGTGAAAACGTTGGCGCAACTTAAGAAATTAGCTCACCTGTCCAAAAGAAGCCTGACGTCTAGCAAAGTAGAGAAAGCCCAATACCAAAAAATGCCCTTATTCTTTGCGCACGGGCTCTGTGTACATTTCCTTTAAAGCCACTGCTTCAACTGTGCGTGTGCAAGCCTCTCGCCGCTTTTACACTCATGCCAGAATTGTTTAGTAATTTTTGGTATTTTCAAAAACAAATTAAATTCTAATTAGGTTGCAGTGGACTGGATGAGAATGAATGCTGCTGTCCCAACTATCCACATTCAAAAAGACAATGCCGTGTTCCGAAATCTTTTGGAACGTCATTGATGGCCCCCAACTGTACAGAACACGGGCGTTTGTTACTGTGCTACCTGGTAAGAAAAATTGTAATAGTAAACTTGAGTGGATTGAGAAAATTTAGAATACTTTGAAGAATGGGCATAGTTGCAGACACACCACGGCAGTGCACGCCTTGAAGATTCATTGAACAGGTGCCCTATTTATTGGGTTATTTCGACCTCAGCAGGCAGACATTGTGTTACATATTTTCAAATACTTAACAGTCTCAAGGACTGTGATGAGCCTATCAGGCTGAGAGTATTGGTTTGAGCCTCTCCTGTCGTATGTAGCCCTTAAAATGCAGTGTGAATGTGATGGGGCCTGACGTGAGCACCGCTGTTCCCGCAGATCCTGACCAATCAAGTTGTTTGCTTGGATTTCTTCCCCCTCCCTGGATGATAATTTGTCTTGTCCAAATGTGAAGGTCAATCCACCCTGGTCTCTTTTCCATGCCACCTTTCCTGGGTGAACACTGATTTTTTTTTTTCCTGGGCTTCCTGGCCAGCTAATGCTCTAATGAATTTTGCTTTTTCTTTTCTCTTCTTCTCCATGGCCTCCAAGAGCCCAGAGTAGTAGAAGGTTCTTAGCCAGGGAGGGTGGCCAGGAGGCCAGTGTGATCTCAAACTTCCCACCTGTCCCTACCTGCACAGCGCCCCCTTCTGTTCTTTTCCCTGAACAGCAAAGAGGATGAAGGGACAGTCGTGTCTTGGTCATTTGGCCCTCATGTCGGCTCCTAGAAGTGGAGTGATGCTCAGCCCCACTGTGGGATCCTTTTCCCGGCACCTATGGCCAGATGCCTGGGCCCTTCAGCAGTCAACCATTCTGACCTTGTTGTAGGAACAATCAGAACCTTTGGGAAAACCCCTTGCTTCACCTCAGGACTGCTCATATCAGCCAGCTCCTCTCCACAAGCCAAGAGGTAATTCAACAACCCCATGAGAGAGTGGCCCTGTGGACAAGGCAAGGACCCTGAGGTGCCCACCCTGTGCCCAGCCCTGTCCAGCACCCTTGCTGCAGTGATCACAGGCTGGGATCCTGAGGGTCAGGGGCAGTTGTGTTTTGTCTCTGACTCTCTGGTGCCCCCATAGGCTCAGCCACAGAACAGACATTCAATGAATGGGGACGGGCCTGATGCCAGCTGCCCCCCAGCTCCCATTCAGGGCCAACACACCCCAGAATGGCACAAACAGGAACTCTGCTGACCCCCGGGCTCCTGAGAGGAAGTGATCCCCCTTGCCTAGCTCGCCAGGCAGAAGAGCCGTGTGCTGTCGGCAGCCGGCTGACCCTGAGTATGTAGACTTCAGAGTGCAGGGCACAACTCTTGGCGTGCCAAGGGCCTTCGTTCCCCTAGCCCGGGAAAGGTGCCACCCCCAGGCTAAGAGGCTGTGAGCCCCTTTGTCCTCCCATCTGTCCTTTCTCCAGAGCCCTGCCTTGCTGGAGATCCTGCAGAGACTCCAGAGCCAGTATCTAGGGTTAGTGGCCAAGGCCTGCACACGCTGCCCCAGTTGGCCTGGCTTTGCTTTCTCCCCCGGGTGTACCCTTGTTTGGGAAGAGCTAATCTGCCCACTGTCCAGGGCTCCCAACCTGGGAGCATAGTCAACTGCCGTCCTGCCTGTTTTTGGAAGCCTGGCTCAGCCCCTCATCTTTCACTCCCCTGACATCCAACCATCACCTCTCACCCTCAGCACCTCGTACTCACTGATGCCAGTGGGCACAGGTCAGGCTCATCCCTCCTCTGGAGCAGAGAGAATGTGACGCCCCCTCCCTCGCTGCCTCTTCCTGCCCCAGAGCACAAAAAGCAACACTTAGAAGCCCTCTGAGTGTCCGGGTCTCTGTCCTTGCTGTCAGCCAGATGAGAGGAGGCCCAAACTCTGGAGCTCTCATGGCATCTGGAACCAGACGGCAGTAGATAAAGGTGTGAAGTCTGAGGAATCTGTCAGTTGATTGAACCCATTTTGAGGTTAAAAATTACTCAAACTGGAGCATGGTGCAGGTGGGGTCTCAGTGCTGTCTGTGTGCAGAAGCCAAAGAGCCCGGCACCACTGCAGGCTGCAGAGTAGGGGACCTGTGACATACAGCCTGCTTTCCTGAGACATGCCAAGTCCCACTGCTCTGGCTGTGGGTGCCACTGCCACTGTTGTGTCACAGCGGGAGGATGTACACTGCTTCTCTGCCTTTGTCCTGAGTGAATGTTCAAGAATAAACCGGTGAATAGATGGACCAGGATTAACCCAGGCTCTTCTGTTAACTGGGTGTGACCCAGCAGTCCTAGATACAGTCCTACTTGGCATAAAGAATTTTCCATCAACCACAGACAGCACCATACGATGATAACAGAGCTGAAAAACTCCCAGTGATGTCATAGCTGTCATAGCGGTGCAGAATACACATTACTCCCCATTCGTGATGACACTGGTGTAAACAGGCCCACCACACTGCCAGTCCTGTGGGATTTCAGCACATGCATTTCCATACATAATACTTGAAAGTGATAACAGATACTTCGTTATCATTTATCATTTATTATCATTTATGTATTTACTATACTACACATTTTCTCATAACTTCAGACTGTATTCCATTTACCTATTTAAAAACTGCTTCTCCTGAGTAAAATGTCTCAAGAATGGAGGAAAAAGTATCCTATGTACTCAGTACTTCTATGAAACCTACCTTTATTTACTCCCACTTTCTTATGAAGGATAGGACACAACTATAGCCCAGGATGAAGGACAGAAATGGAGTGGGAAGGGAGTGGATGGGGAAGGTTTGACAGAGGGAGGGTAAAAGGCGGGAACACACCTGAGGAGCATATGACGAGGGTACAAGTCAAATCCGTCAAGTGTAGAACAGAGATGTTTTGGTACCGTAATCAAGTAAATGAGATTAAAGCTATGTTGATTGGTTTGATCTAACCACGTCAGATTGTATAAAAAGAAAATCAGCACATAGTACCCCACTTCTATATGAAGGTACTCATGATCTATAAGTATTTGACTTAATAAATAAAAAAAAAAACTGCTAACTGTAAATGAGCCTCAGGTAGGTCCTTCCAGAGGCATAACGAAAGCCTTGTCACAGGAGATGATAGCTCCGTGCATGTTACAGCCCCTGAAGACCCTCAGGTGGGACCAGGCCTCACCCTTGCAGGCTGAGGCTAATGTGTGTGCTTGTATGTTCGTTCTTCACAAAAACAGTTTAAAAACTGAAAAAAATTAAAAGCTTATAGAATAAGGATATAAGAAAGGACATATTTTTCTACAGTTATATAATGTGTGTGCTTTAAGCTAAGTGTTTTTGCAGAAGTCAAAAAATTTAAAACATTATAGTGTAATATATAAAAAGTATATAAGGTAATAAAGCTATAGTAAGCTAAAGTTAATTTATTGTTGAAGAAAATATGTTGATGACTTTGGTGTAGTTAAAATGTGCTGTGTTTAAAGTCCCCAGTCCTGTTCAGTGACATCGCAGCCTTCATGTTCACTCACCACTCCCTGACTCACCCAGAGCCACGTCCAGCCCTGCAGGCTCGATTCATGGTAAGGGCCCTCACCAGGTGTGCCATTTTTTATCTTTTATATTGTGTTTTTACTGTGCCTTTTCCAGGTCTAGATATGTTTACACAGATACTCACCGTTGTGTCACAGCGGCCTGCAGTGTTCACCAGTCCCAGGCTGTGCAGGTGAGCAGCCCAGGGGCAGAGGGCCGCCCCACACAGCCTAGGTGTGCAGTAGGCTGAGCCATCGAGGCTCCAGTAAGTGCCTCTGTGATACTGGCACAGTGATGAGATTGCCTGAGGATGCATTTCTCAGAACGCTCCCCATCGTTCAGCGATGCGTGACTATGAGATAAATCCAGGGTGAATAGAGCCTCAAGGCTGATGTCGCTGTTGGAGGGGTACCGGCAAGAGAGAGGCTGCGCCATAGTGCAGAGCAGATCAGAGACTGAGGAAGTTCAGATCTAACGGAGGCTGTGCCGCCTCCCCAGGGACTCGTCCTCACCTACAACTAGACTGTGGACCTTGTGTCTGTGTCCACAGTGCCTGGCACCCAGGGAGCATCTCTAACCATCCGGGAGCCGTGTGCTCCGATGGCTGAGCTGCTTCCCTGTGATGTGGGCACCAGCGATGACAGTGATGCAGGGAACAGAGTGGCCTGGAACCCCAGTTTGTGGACCCGCCCCCTCCCTAAATGTCTGTGCATGTCGTGTGCACACAGAGAAACAGACTCACCGGCCCCTTTCCATCCCTCCCTGTTTTAAATATCAGTTGTGTCCCTAAATCAAAGCTGTCTTCTGGAACTCTCTTCTCAGAGCCCTAATGACTCCCTGTTTCCTACTGCCTGCTTTTTTGTCAGGTTCTAAGGATAAATAAAATTAGGGTTAGATAAATAAAGCCATGTCCTCCACACAGCCCTGGGGCCCTCCCAAATCCAGCCCATTTCACAGCCATCTTTCCAGCCTTGTCTGTGAATGACATTGAGCCATGTCAAGGTTAGGCAGCTCACCCTGCCCCACCCGGTGCCTGGCCCTCTTCCCCAGGCCGTCTTCCATCCTTCTCTGCCTTCTGATGTCCCTCACAGCCTACAAGTACCCCTCCTCTGAGAAGGATCCCCGGGTACTCCCAGCTGGAAGGCAGCTCCCATGTGCTGAGCCCTGCCTCTTGGCTGGTTGGCTCTGAGGGCCTATCTCCTACTGCGATTATCTTGGGATTTTCTAACCACCCCCAGCAGGTGCATGTGGGCAGGGCCGATGCTGCGTTCACCTCAAGTCTCAGCTGCTGGATGAACATGTGAATACATCTGACAGGTTGAAGCCTTTTCATGTGCTTCCCTGAAAGGCTTCAAGTCTATTAGGTTTGCATCAAATAATGAGTCTCTAAACATTAAATAAGAAAGAAAAATGAAAAATATTTCAATTTATCATGAATACTAACTTGCATGAGTTTTTGTATAAAGGTGAGCAACTAAAGTGGAAATAAATTTGTTTTAAAAAAGCAGATTCTCAGTCTGTTGCCCTGGGTTGAGTGCCACAGCATCTTCATAGCTCACAACAACCTCAAACTCCTGGACTCAAATAGATTCTCTTGCCTCAGACTCCCCAAAAGCTGAGACTACAGGCACGTGCCACCATACCTGGCTAGCTTTTGCTATATTTAGTAGAGAAAAGGTCTCACTCAGACTCGCTCTGGTCTCAAACCCCTGAGCTCAAGCAATCTTCCTGTTTCCGCCTCCTAGAGTGCTACGATTACAGGTGAGCCACTATGCCTGGCCTTGAAATGAATTTTTAAAAGTGAACTAAGGTAAAAATAATTTTTTTCTTGGATGCCAACCACAGATCTACTTGAGAAGCCCAGCGGGGATACCATACGTATTGTAAAGCAGAGCACGTTGCTGAAGTTTTCTGTGCTTAGGACAACAGGAAGGTATGAAGCTTCTCTGCTTGTCATACAAGGTCCCATTGACATTTGCTGAATGAATGAACAACTCTCCATGGGGGTCTCTGCTAGCACATGGTGCCCAGTAGAGAGGAACCCACCCACACATAGTAGGTGGGCAGGTACTGCTGGGCTCATGGCCCCCATGCATCCTCCCCTACATCTAAGATCAGGGTCACTTTGTGGTCCTGACCCTGCGGCACCCAGTGCTCCCTGGCATTTATTCATGGAGTTATCACTCACCAAACCAACAGCAGAAGCAGACCCCAGGGAGAATGATGTAAGGAGCTGGACAGTGCCCAAGGTTCTAGAAAGGCTCTGGAAACAGTCAACAGCAAGGATTACCCAGAGAATCACCCCAGAGAGCCTGGCGGAGGGTTTACCATTCCCAGACCATCCCAGGCCCTGTCCCTCCTCTGGGGTACCCTTCTCCCCAGTTTCCCTTCTAGGAAAATCCCACTCGGTCATCAAGACTCAAATCAGAACCCACCACTGCTGGTGAGGCGACCCAGATGGCTCCTTCCTCTGCATTCCACAAAGCAAGTTGCAGCAGGGGCTCACCTGTGCACAGGTGTGTGTTGGTAAGACTTCATCCAGGAGGAGAGATGCTACATGGCTGTCCCATGAACTAGGTTTTGTGCTTCGTGAAGATGAAGGGGCCGCATCTCCATCAACGCATCACCAGGGCCTGGCAACATTTCACCCGGTACTCAGCAAATGCTTGGCAAAAAGGACATGGGGGTGAGGGACGTAAGGGGAGGAGAGAAAGGGGAGGGACAGGGAGAGGCAGGGGTGACAGCGCCTGGCTCATAGCAGGTGCTCAAGAAACATTTCTGGAATAAAAACAAACTAGTCACTCGTAACAGAGTCTTCTCGTTCCTCAGTTATATGTGAGTTTCATCTATGTCTCTGGGTTTCGTACCTTAAATTTTTATACCTAGATGTCATTAAGAGGAACAACAAATTCATAAAACTCCGTTATTTTTAAAGCAAATTAATGTATTTGTCTAATGGGGGGTTTTGCCTTATTTTTCTTTCAAATATACTCATGAGTATTTTCTCTAGGAGAAAGCTATGTAAATAACAAAGATGTCTTCAGCTTCCCTGCCTCTGACCCCAGTGACCCTAAAGGTCAGACACCAGTGTGTAGCTTTGCAGCTATAGCAAAGGGCTTGTGAAAGGGGGCACAGACTGGAGAAAGAGGTGAGTCTCCACTTGGCTGAGTGTGAAATCCAGGGAAGGTGGACGGCAGGTGGGAGGGGCCCGAGGGAGAGAGAGTTCGACATGAAGTCTGCTGCCCCCCAGGGGTGCACAGCTGCAGGTGACCAGCCCTCTCCCAGGGCCAGGGAGAGCCCAGCAGACCAGCAGCTGGCCTGGGAAGGAGGGCATGCTCCAGTGTGGGCTGACACAATGACAAGCCTGTGACTCAGCCCCCTGCGCAAGACTCCTCTGCTGGGGAGAAGCAGGGGATGCCCGGGCGGCTCAGCAGAGGGGCCTGGGGACTAAATGCCATCATTTTCCTGTTGCCCCTTCCAAGGACTCCCCTACAGCAGGTGACCTAGTTTTCTGTCCTATACAACTGGTAATTGTTTGTGCAGTCATTTGTTTTATTTTCTCTCTCCCTCAATCCATTATAAATCTCCAGGCGGCAGAGGCAGGACTGTTTCTCACCCACCCTGCGTGGTACGTAGTAGGTGCTGAGGACACGGCTCCTGAATGAGGACGCATCTCCACGTTGACTGGTGTCTTGCTCAGCTCCCAGAGCTGGAGAGATGAACCAGGATGCCCCAGGGAGGCAAGAACAACGTCAGGGCTGGGGCAACACCTCCGCCATTTCCAGGAATACAACTCAAATGGAGCTAACTCACCCTCCCCACACTGCAGACAATTTTAGCAAATCCTTAAAATATAATTTTGCAAACACAAATTAGTATCGCCATAGACAGTGATTTCATGACGTCTCACATTGCTCACTTGACTCTCAAGGATTTCACAAACGCAGGAAAGGAGTTGAGGCTGTTCAGAGACACCGCCCTGCCCCGGCAGGTGATGGTGGGGGGCGACCAGCACAGTGCAAGGCCTCTGGGCTGGGAGAGAATTACCCCGATTGCCTGGAAAAGTTAGGTCACCAAAAGTCTCTGCTCATATACACAATGGGAATATGCATAAACAATATATAGACAGCCCCAAACACTGAAATTAAAGAACTGTTTCTTTCCAACAATTTGGTCTGCAGCTCGACTATTATCTGGGGATAAATCAATTTGCGGCAGCTGTAGACAGCCATTTCCGTGCGAGTCCTGCTCAGCTTAACTGGAGAAGCGTGTTAAAAGTTAAAGGACCTTCATCACATTAAGAACATGAATTTTTCTAACCGTAAATTTATTTCACTGAATTCCTGAGCTATAAAGTCACCCTACACTCTTCCTTGTAAATCAGAGGGGGTGTAGCCACTTCCTAATGTTTGCCAATTTGCTATTTTTCCTGTAATTAGGAAAAAATGCAATTCACTAGAGTTATAAGCCCCAACGAGAGTCCTCGACTGAGTTGTGTTTAATATCTGTCGTGACTCTGTGCTTCGTAAAACATGATTCTACGGGGAAGGAAGAGGGGAGATGATTGTTTAATCTGGGGATGGTAAGAACTCACGCCAGGCGTGGTCCTCACCTTCCTCAGCATGGCTGTGGTCACTCTTCATAAACAGATAACACCTTCAATTGATGGCACCTTGGAAATGGAAGAATAAAGCTAACAAAAAATAAAAATCAGAGGTGCCGGGAAGATCTGTCCACCGTCAGGCATGTGGACAGAACTCAGACTAGGACTGCAAATCACGCAAATTTCCCAGGCACCAAACCTGCTCTCTCTCAGAAACGCCATCTATTAAAACTCCACATGCTTATTCGGTAAGAATTACGAAACAAGCACAATCACAGTGGCAGTTTCCTAAATCTCTAATGGTAACTAGAAAAAGGATCACTTTACTTTTATGTTCATCTGTAAAATGAAAGTGATTTTTCTACATCAGAATTTTGTCTTTCAACATACCTCTTAAATTCTATTTTGTGGGGAATATTGATTTCAACCTCCAGAAACATATTTTTCACTCAAATCCGCTCCCTACTTAGGGTATTATTATATCCTGCAGAAACACAAGCATGTTATTTCACACTTTGGTTATCTATACAGATGGTATTTTATAGAAATCATTGGCATTGTTTTTTTAAAATATACATTCATAATCTCAATTAAAAAAAATGTGAATGAAAAAGATAAAATTAATAAACGCACATGTGGGCCAAAATTACCCTCTAGCAAGTTTTTACTCCTGGTAGGCACGTATTTGAAAAATTAACCTAAAATGCATTGAATCTCGAATTCTTTCTTAAAGGGATGTAATTTTACTTCTACAAATGGAAAACACTCCCACTTCTGTTTATTCTTAAAAAGCAAAAACAAAACAACAAAGCCTAATAATCCTCCTTAATTTTAACCAGGAGAAAGCAAAAAAGGGGGGAAAGTGCCATTTGGGGGGAAATGAAACAGTGGAAAGGGGACCCCTCTGTTGAAGGACACGTTGTCCTTCCGTTCACTCTTAACCTCGTCTTCAGTCGCCAGTGACCCCAGAGGTGAACAAAATGGACCCTCGCATCTCATCATCCTAACGACTGGCCCTCATATTTAAAATGTCATTCAGAGACAGCGTCAGGCTGGCAGCTGTGGACAGAAAAGAGCAATAAATAATACTACTTCCATTTGCACACGGGCCCCACACGCGCAGCCGTTGCGAGCGCATTTCCTGCAGCACACCTTGGGACCCACTATTGGAATGCCACCCCATTCGGTGCCAGGCACCCGCTCACCAGCCTCCAGGAGGGAGAGAAAGCAGCTCGCCCAGTTGGAGCTACCAGGGAATTTAGGAAGACAGAATGTAATTACCTGAACTGGAAGCCGGCCAAGGCACTGGGGCTGTTAAAAAAAAAAAAAGTCAAGGGAAAAAAATACCCTTAATTCTCTTAGCTGATAACAAAAGCCAAATGTGAGCTTCTTTCTGTTTATAATTTGGCAGCGTGGGGTATTTAAATCATCACCAAACAATAAATAAAAATAAAAAACTTCAAATCTCCAGCAGGCCCCTCTGAGACACACACCAGTGCTCACCGCAGACCTCTTTGTCTGCGAGAGGGCTGGGCCGTGGCGGCTGGTGGCAGGGTTACATTTTCTTCCGCTTTCTCTCCCGAGTTCCACGGTGGGTTCTGCCCAGTGGCCACCCATGTCATGCTCTCCAAAAAGCAGAAAGCTTCTCAAACGCCAAAGGAAAGGGGTCAGATACTGTTTTAACTGCTTGCAGAGCTGATTTTTTTTTAGAGGTGGGCTTAATTTCTGATGAAGTGAATAAAATAATCTTGCACCAGAAACATGAAATGTTATAGAGATTTTTTTGCTGGGATAGTTGTTTGGAGGTTTGTTGTTGTTGTTGTTGTTGTTTCCGATAGGGAGGGGTATTGTTTATTGTATTTTTGTTTGTTTGTTTGTTTTGTTTTCTCCCAAACTGGAAAGACATGGGAAAAGCAAGAGGGAGAGAAATTTGCCTGGGAAGGTCTGGAGGTTGTCTACATGCTTAAAATATTAATCAGTTGGCTTCAGAACCCGCTCAAGAGGATGAGGCGCCAATAACGTGCACAAGTGTGCGAGGGTGGTTTCCTCGGGAAGATTTGTCATGCTCTTAACTTCATAAAAAGCAGAGGCGTTGCTGGGCTGTTTCAGAAGACTTGCGCAGAGATTGGCTTCCCTCCCTGCCAGAACCGTCAACTGCTAACGATTTGCCCCTTTCATAATTGCACAAGTTGTCAACATAAAAATTCCAGTTAAGCTTATGGCATGCAGTTTTTTCCCTGGAAGGGAAAACAAAGGAGTCCAATATGACACTTCAAACTTTGGGGAGGAAACACACATTTGTATGGCCCAGTAGAGCAGAGTTATCCTTGTAAAAACCTATCAAACAAAGAAGTCCAGTCTACTAACTCGTTTTTAAACTGGAAAGGCCATTTCGTTTATGTCCTGAAAACAGACACTAATAAAATGAAAGTGGAAACTTTACTGTTTCATCTGATCACCTACATTCCCATAAGGTAGAAAATCTCAATCATGACAGAAATAGTTTTCTACTTTTTTCCCAGCGATCTAAGATATCTGCACATAATTTTTAAAGAAAAAAAAAATACAGTGTCCATTAATTCCAAATGTGAAATGAATGGGGGGAAGGGCAGGAACAAAAGCAGAAAAGCTCGGAGGCGTCCAGGCACTCCGTTGAGCGCCTGCTTTGGCTGATCTCCAGCGTAAGGAAGGCTCATAATAACTAGATTAACCGCCCCCCAGTCCTCATTGTTCAATTTCCCACAACTGTAAATGTTTCTATGATCCTTGATTGAGTTAGCTGAGAATTTTTAAAGCAAAACGCCTTTACTAATATGTTTCTATACAAATCCATGCTTAGTAAAACAGGAAAAAGCAGGCTTTGCTCTTAGCTGGCACCCTGACGGCCCGCTTGTTCAGGGGCAAGGCATTTTGGTGAGCTCTGGTGAACGCTTGCTGCTGCTCAGAGAACATGTTTGACATCAGCTGTGAGGGAGAGAACACGGTTGAGATCGTTTTCACTGGCAGTGCAGGCGAAGTAGGGGTCAAAGGAAAGAAGTGTCTGGATTTTCTCTGATTATTCTGAAAAGCTGCTGCTTCCTGAACTTTGCCACCCTTCTTTGGACTTGAATCCTTAGGAAACCATATCCTTATACGCGAAGTTAGCATCTGGTTTCTAATTGGAATGTACAGCCCCTAACCCAGCACAGCCATTGACTACATTCACTTTGTTCTGCCCCTGCAGTGTGTGTTCCTCATGTTTGGGGGAGTATGTCTTCTTTTCCAGGCAGATAAGCCCCAAACATGGGTGACCCCAATGACACAACCCTCTTCCCCCCTTGCATGAAATGAGCAGTAAATGAATCTAACAGACACCCCAACCCATGCCAACTCCCATAAAATCAGGGTGTGAAGCACAGGGGAGAGAAGGATTCTTATTAATAATTCATTCCCAGCAACCCCCTGGAGCAGTTTCACTGTGATATGCTATGCAGAATGCTTCAACACACTAATTAATATTTTCAAAGTGTTCCATGGGCCCCTTTTAAAAGCATTTTTGCCATCCATTGAATGCTCTGCATTATAAGTAAAAGATCAATCCTGTCCCCCAATCTTATTGATGAGCTGTCTAACTAAAACAGGATATTTGGAGTCAACAGCATTTTTTTTCTCCCTTTAATATCCTCGCCCAAGTATTGGCTGGAAACTGGCTTCTCTTCTGAGACCAGCTGTTCCTCCCAGTAGTGACAGAAGCAGGGAGTGTTCGAGGAAAAGCCCTGAGCACAGGGCATCATCACGTCACCCGGCCTGGTGCCCCAAACAAAGGCCCAGAGAGTGATCAGGTCCCTTCCAGGAACAAGATCAGTCAGAAAGAGGCTTCAGCTCCACCTTGCTATTGAGCTTCTGAAAGACAGACAAACTGAGACTGGAGACCAAGGGCTGACCACTGCTCAGAGACTCCTGCCCGGCACAGGACCACTGAGAATGAAGACCTCCATCCGGATGCTCCCAGAGCCCCTGCCTCTCAGCATGGGTTTAGGGCATGAGAACTCTTCTGCTTGTTTGAAGGCAGGACCATCCGACTATGACCTTCCACAAGAGGAGGGACCAGGGCCTGTCAAATGATCACACAGAGGCCACGCCTCTGGCCTCACCAACCCTGGCCACACAGGCCTGCTGAGGGGGTCAAAACCCCAAAGGCTGTCCCCTGGAGGGCAGCAAACAGTCACTCACAATGTGCCGATCCCAATGATTCTTCCTAAATGTTACCTGGAGACTATTTCTCGATTCAAATCAATTGTGCCTATTGATCCTGGCAATTAAAAGAATAGGAAAGGAATAACTTTTGCCCTTTACTATCTTGCATTCAAGAAAGTGATTTACAGAGTCAAATGGGTTGACTTGGAAATAACCACTTCACATGGTAATGAATCCTTCCCTCCTAGGAGGCCTGCAGGACAGTCTGAGGCAAGAATGAGGACGGGCCTCTCAGGCACCCATGAACACACACTGTCTTCTCCAACGCTGGGGCCACACGGCCTTCTCCGCCAGCTGATGGGCAGTGCCCACAGGGAGTGCCATGTGGTGGCAATTCTCCTTTTTAAGGTGAAATTCACATAGCATAAAATTAATCACATTGAAGTATGGAGACCAGCGGCACCACTCACATTCTCAGCACTGTACAGTTGTCATGGTTCTCTCGTTCCAAACATTTCATCACCCATGAGAAAAACCTGTGCCCCTAAGCCGTGGCTTCCATCCCTCTCCCCAGCTGCTGGTAACCACTGTCCGTCTCTGTCTCTGCAGATCTGCCTGCTCTGGACGGTTCACATAAACTGAATCACACAGGATGTGGCCTTTTGTGTCTGACTTCTTTCACTCAGCATGATGTTTTCAGGGTTCGTCAATACTGTAAGTATATATCAGTGATTTGGTCCTTTTTATAGCCAAATAATATTTCATTGCATGGATATACCACATTCAATTTATCCATTTATCTCTCAGTAAATACAGTAGAACCTCCATAGTTGGCCCCTCCCTACACTGATGATCTATTTTCACAGACCGGACACGTACATGTCAGGACAGGAAGCCTCGTTCCCTGCGTTGACACCTCTGCGGGTGGACCAGGTTGTTACAATCCCTTAGGGGGTCAACTTACAGAGGTTCTGCTGTACTTGGGTTATTTCCACCTTTGGACTATTGTGAATAGCGTTGTCGTGGACATCTGTGTACAAACATTTATTTTAGTGTCTGTTTTCAATTCTTTGGGGCATATGCCTAAGAGTGAAATTGCTAGGTCACATGGAAACTATTAGGGGAGTTGGTGACATGTGAGTTGGGTCTACTTCTTGAAAAAGTGCTCCCGTGGGGCTCTCTGTGGGCAGGGAGGAGTGGCAGGACACGATCTGCTGTTTTTCACCGATTTTAAGGTTTACAGGTGATTCTGTCAAAGGAACCAATGTCACCCCCAATTGCATAACTCCTGTGACTTTGTTTTAACAAAGCTGGAAAGAAGAGGAGAGAAATTCATGTGAGTCCTCTGGTTTAAAATCTGTGTTGTCCACAACATAATATGCAAGCTCCTCACTCTGGCATGTAAGGCCTTTACAACAGAACTTACAGCCCTCAGCTGCCTTCCTCCCAGACCGCATGTCCTTGGAGACCCACTGAAATCGACCACTCACAGATCCCTAAGGCCTTCTTCCTTGATCTGAGGACTCTGCATACATGGTTCCCTGTCCCAAAAATGCTTTTCCTGTCACTGCCCCAAATTCACATCTTGAAAACTCCTATCCATCCTTCAAGACCCAGCTCAGATGTTTCCTCTCCCACAAAGCATTCACTCACTCTTCAGGCTAAGGGAGTGTCTCCCTCCTCTGTGGTCCAGAACCTTCACTAGGGTCTGTAGTCCAGACTGCTCTCACCCTCCAGGCTGAGCAAGCATCTCCCTCCTCTGTGGTCCAAAACCTTCAGGACCCTGGGAGCAAACACCTGAGATCACACAGACCAAGATCTTCACCCTGCTTTGTCCGTCTCTGCAACTGTCAGATACATAATGTTATAACCACAGACTAACTGTACCAGCTGGAAAAGAATTGCTGTGAGCATTTGATGAAATAAGAAAACGAGGTACGTAACATACCAGGCAGTGAGCCACGGTAACAACGACTAAGTTCAATAGCACATTTGCAGGTGCTTGCCATAGTCTTCTTTCCTAGTTGATCATGAGCACCCCCAAAACAAGGATGTGCCTTTTCTCCCCTAGATCAAGAATGCATAGTACACAAAAGCTGTTGAAATGAATGTATTTTGGGACCAATGAGCTAATAAAAGGATTTCTTAATGTAAATATCTATATCCCAAAGACTACACTTGCTCTAATTCTTTTTATCTTTATATTGCATTGGCTTCTGTAGATCCATTTTCATAGGTGTGACGAAGTAAGCATCAGGACTGAGCCATCTGCGGACAGCCATGTTTCTGGTGTCCCTCCTGTATGGGCCTCAGGCACTGAGGCAGGACCAAGGCCTGACCACCTCCCCATGAGATTTCCTGAGACCACCTCGTACTCTTCACACCTCTCACTCCCGAGAGTGAAAGAGAAATAACAGTGGATCACGATGTACTCACAAGGAGAACAGGGACAACTTTCATTTCGGAAAAGCTTCTAAGTACATCAACTCTGGTGGGAGGAGGCAGGTGAGCAGTGCTGTTCAACGGACAGGAAGCACCTGCAGAGCAAGTGGGTCAAACCAGCTGCCACGTGCAGCGCTGGGTGAAACATCCCCAGCCTCCCATGGTGGAGCGAGGCCAGGCCCATCTCACCCTCGTCACTTCTGCCTCCTCTTGAGCTACCTTCTCTTATCCCCTCCATCTGTCCAAATCTACCTTCTTACAATGTCCAATGTCCACCTGTGGCCTAACTTCACCCATTAAACCCCCTGACCAGTGGCAACCACTGTGTGCCCTTTGGACTTCTCGCCAAGCATCATGTGGTAGGTTCCTGCAGACTAACTACCTTGAGTCTCCAGGTAACTATCTCCAGGCCCTGCCTTCCCAAGGACAGTTTAACCTTCCTGAGGGCAGAGGCCATGTCTGACATACTTGGCACTCCCACAGTATGTGGGTAAGTATCTTACATATTGTAAATGGCCAAGAAATTCCTCTTGATTGATTAGGAGAGAGAGGGAGCCAGAACCCAAATCCCGGACCTCAACAATGATGCTACAACCACTAGTTGCTGCAGTCACTATGTACATATGATCCCTCAGCAAGGCAGAGGCAAGGCTGGCAGGGTCGAGGCCTCTGAGTTCCCTACCCAGTGCTCTTTGCTGATGTAAGGCTCTGAGAAGGTCTGCACTCATGAATTCAGTTCAAATGCATTTGACTCATACACGCCAAATATATTGGATGATAGAACACTCCTCCCACTTGACTGCAAATGCCTCCTAATATTCTGGAGAAGTAATGTTCTGCAAACACAATTAAGGTAATGCTAGTTGAATGTTATCTATGATAACCTAGAACAAAGTAGTCAAGCCAGGAGCTAAAATTACAAAGTTTTACAGGAATGCATTTGGGCTGAATATCAATTCTTACTTGGTCAAGTGAAGTTGGTTATAAAACTAATAGAGAAACTCTGGAGAGATAATTGCATGACATTCTTGAAGGTTAAAAACTTTCCATCAGATCGGAAAAGGAGCTAGAGGAGTCTAAACCAGGATCCTAATCATCATCAGAGCTGTTGTGAATTAAATTGTTGCTTTTCAGATAAGAAAACTGAGACTCTGGGCATAGATGTGCCCAGTGTGTTCCAGGTAGCAGGAACAGAGCTGAGGTCTCTTTATTGCAGGGCTGGGAGTCTTAGGAGGCTGCCTGGACTTCTGGCATGAAGGAGGGAGAAGGTTGGAGTAGGATCAGCTTACTGGGTCTCGGTGCCAGGATGTGTTGGAGCCTGAGAGCCAGGTCACCAGGGAGCAGGTGCCACTATTTTCCACAGCTAAACCTCCCCAGCCTCTTTCAGAGAAACCAGCTTATGAAAAATAAGGCAACATCTACCCTTCTGTCCAAACTAGTAATGCAGACCTCTGCCAAAGACAGTGAGAGATGACAAAAGGGGCCGATGCCACCTTTCAGAGCAAGGTGCAATTAACACGTGGAGGAGGAAGAAGGGCAGGCAGGACCCACTCTGGTTCGCCTACTGTTCCCTCCCCCCTTCCCCTGGAGTCCTCCCTGTTACACCCAGTCTTCATGCTTCCTTCCGTCTAAAAGCCCCCACCCCATTCTACTACCAGCACCCACAAGCAAGGCTTCAGGAGTTAAAACTGCTTCAGCAGTAGGAAGCATGTGCAAGTGGACGTGACCTTAAGGACAGCAGTTGAGTCAGGGATCCCCATGGAAACAATGACAGGGCAGCCACGTTCTGACAAAAGCCTCGGCCACAGCACTTATCTGCATGGCAAGAACCACACAAGCGGGTTTACAATGGGCCTCAGTTTCCACCAATTCACTGTGCACGAGTCTCTAAAAGACACGAGCCTCTACTGTGCTGTGGGAGAAGGGCCCAGACACCAGCGTGACTAGACATCAGAATGTTTGTGAGGTAAAGCTTGGAAAGTTGGGGTAAATACCCAAGATGGAAAGGGAGGAAGGTGTGCGGGCAGCACCTTGCCTGTGCAAAGCACCGTCCAGTCTCCACCCTCCCCACCCAGCTGCCTCTGGAGACGGCTGTCGTCATCCCCACCAGCGAGCTCAGAGAGGTGAACAGCAGAGGGACAGCAGGGCTGCTCAGGGACCCTGATCCGGGGAGCCCCAAAGACACAGCTCATTTCACTGTGCCCTGCTGACTGGAGAGCACTGCCGGTGGGGCAGCAGTCTGATATACACACATGTGTATGGACACAGCACATTCCTGGGCGTCATGCGTGTGCACTGATGTGCTACGGTAAATGTTTCAGAAGTGGCACTATTCTTCCCATGTGCTCTGAGCTCTGGCATTTTCTCATCTGCTTTAGTCCACTCTACTGTACAACCCACAATGTGAAGCCTGAGTGGGTCCCATCCTCCTGTTCAGACCACTGGACTGAGGCCAAGAGGGGCCACTCCGGCTGCCCCATTGGTCAGCAGGCAGGTGACTCCGGCAGCCAGGCCTGTCACCCTGGCCTCCATGGCTGGTTTACACACCCAAATCCCAACACGTTCCTGGCAGATTCCCCAGCTCCTCCTGGGCATCTGAAACCCCTTGGCTCCCAAGGGGCCCATGCCAGCCATTGCCTTTCTGTCCCCCAGCTCTTAACTCATCACTGACCTGTCATCTGTGCTGGGGGGTCCCTGTACTCAGAGGTTCACAGGCAGATAGCAGGACGCATGTCCCAGCCAGGCTGCCCTCTCCTCATCAACTCCTCCTACACAAAGAGGCTGGGAGTGCACAGGGTCCCAGCCCGCTGCGGGGGACAGGGGTCTTTTCAGGGGCCGGTGGCCTCCCTGTGGCCGTCTTGGCCAGCACAGCTCTGGACCTGCATCAGGAGAGGAAAGAGCACGCGTCGGACCAGGGCCTGAGAGCGGGGCCTCGGCCCGTCTGCCCCCAGGGCTGCGGGGCTGTCCTGGGGGGGCGGAACCGCGCTTCCTCCCCATTCAGCAAACAAAGCCCAGAGTCCAGCTGCCCTGGGGCTCGCGAGGACCCTAAGGCAATTCCCGGGATTGAGAGCCGGCTCGGCGGGTCCCTGGGAGGCCGGGTCGCCAGCGGGGAAGCGAAGCGGACCCCCCCCACGCGCTGGGCTCAGGGCAGGGCCCCACTCCCTTCTTCCCGCCTCCCCCGGCCTCGAGACGGTGTCGCGGCTCCGCTGCGGCCGCCGGTTCTGCAGCTGAAGAGCGCCACCTCGTGCCCGACGGCCGCAAGCGCCACGCGCCGCTTCCCGCGGCCCGGGCAGGGAGCTGCCTTGCGGCCTTTCTCTCCCGGCCCAGGGAGGCCTGGGGCTCTGCAGCACCCCCACAGCCAGAGGAGTCTCTGGCCACAGGCGAGGGCGCAGGGGAGCGCCCCTCCGCGCCCGCGCTCGCCATGCTGTCCCCACGCATCCTTTCCCTGGCGTCCACCCCGGGTGGACAGCCCTCCCCGTCCCAACACCCCCATCCCCGGGGCTGCACCGAGAACTTTAGGAGGTGGGAGCTACAAATTAGACAGTTTGCTTGAAAGAAAGGAGGAAAACAAGAAGTAGTGGATGAGAGAAAGAAGAAGATAAAGGAAGGAAGGAAGGAGAGAGGGAAGGAGGGGGGCTGAGGGTAGGAAGGCAGGGAAAGGACCCCCCGGGGAAAGACGCAGCTCTGCGCTCCGCTTTCATTCCACAAGTCTTGTAGCACAGAAAACTCGGGGGACTGACACGAATAAAGAAAAACCCTGGGAAAAAGCCCAAGATCTCTACCTGGCTCGCTCCGAGTGGACCTCAGTTTCCTCATCTGCAAAATGAGAGACTCAGGAGCCATGGAATCCTCACCGGGTGATCTCCTAACACTGCTTTCAACCCCTCGCACACCAAGGCCCAGACTCAGCCACTGCGCTCACAAAAATGGCTGCTTTGAATTGCATTTTAGATTAAATGTTTCCAAATAAGGAAAACAAAAGGCAGAAAAGAAGAGATGAACGGAAAAAAAAGAACCAAGGGTCCGAGAGTCATCCCTGTATCACAGGGTTGGGATTTTCAGAGAAAACATCAGTTACAGCCCAGAGAAACTGATTACTGCATGTATGTAGGAATAAGGAGGGGGGCCTACGTCTGCCAGCTGGCTGGGTCGCTTTACTGACACATAAAACCATACACTGCCCAGCTTGTCCTTGCCAGGGTCTGGGGGTGGGATCAGGGCACACTGACCAGTCACAGACTGTGTATGGAAAAACCACACTGCTCCAAAGCTTAGCTTTGTTTATCAAAATTCTAATTCATAATATCCACTTACATATGCCTATGTATTTCTAAGGCCTTGGAGAGTGAAGGCCTTATATTTTGTTCATAACTCTCTTGCTTCCAGAAGAAACAACCCAGGGACATAAAGGTAGAGAATTTTGTCTAAGGTCATGCAAAGAAGAGCACAGCCTGGCCTCTGGCTCTGACCTCTGCCCGTAGGCGTATATACTTGCTACATGCAAAAAGTACAATTATTAAGAAATGAACCCATTTTATGAGAAATACAAGTTTAAAACATGTCTAACCCAGGCTTGTGCAGAGATATGTGTTAATTTAAACCAAATGATATAAGAGTCCTGAGGTTTTACATAACAGTGTACAATAAGCCCCCTCCCCCATTTTCAGCTGATTGGTTCAACGGGTGTTTTTAATGCAAATTAGTTCAAATTGCTATCAAGAGTAATTATTGTAAAAGAAAGTGTTTCCATCATCCTTCCTTCATTTAATTCTTCTATAGTCTCTTTTAAATAACTTAGCCATAAAATTTCAGTTGACCGCTAAAAAAAAAAGAAAGAAAATGTGATCGGCCCTGGGGAGAAAGATGTAGGAGGCAGGGGCAACCCCAGTAAAGTGAGGGTCCTCATCAGCGTCAGACAGAGCCTCCATACCCCAGTCCTGGGCAGTGATTCCTCCATGTTCTGCTTTCCATGCCCACCCCCACCCCGGGCTCTGCACCCTCCTTGGTCTATGCAAGCCGCAGTTGCTCTGCAGGGCCATTTTCCAGGTCGTCCCCCTGCCTCAGGAGAGGGGATCCTCCAGGATAGGGGTAGAGGAAAGGAGCCCAGTCCCTCCAGTGCTCCACCCTCTGCCAAGGCAGGAGCCCCATGCCCCAGTCAGCATGGGTCGCCCTTGGAGCCCTATACATTATAATAATATTAGGTAAAACAGTGCAAGCATACGAGGCAGAAAATTGCATCTCATTTGTTCTAAATTTGCCAATGTCTAAATCTTAAGGGAGATATTTTTACTTTACATATTTGTTAATGGGATCTTTTTCTTATTGCCCAAAAATGCTTAATATACAAAAGGAATCAGATTCTCTTTCTGGCCTTAATTCATCATAACAAACAGAAATAGAAAGCTGATTTTGAATTTCTCTCTGCCTTGTCTCCGATTCATATTCGCAGCATCTTGATCATTAATAGCATCTGAAGGAGCCCTTTTATTTACCTATTATGGCATCATTTGTAATATAAAACTGTTGTGTTCTCTTTTCATTAACAGATTCAGTTGCAAATGCTGGGGGAAAAAAAATTGCAAAGAGCCCCTTTTTAAAATGTGCACATTTATTGGGATTATTAAATCACAGCAGCTAATAGTGGTTGTCACCAACTTAATTTAAAAAGCTGATTATTACTCAAGCCCTATGTATTCCAGGCCTGATACTGTATAATTAGCAGTTGTGATTATTTAGTTAATTTGCAGATTAGGAACAAGTGCCTGTTTTGAAAAATGTGGGCACTCGACCTTCAGCGACAGAGAGGGGTGAGCCAGCCCCTCTTACCCGAGAACAAACGTACCCTGTCAGATAAATGCATTTCAGTGCAGGCCAGCAGGAGAAAAGGAATGTTTCCCAGATCATTGCCTGAATCCTTCCAGCCAAAAGTCCAGCTCAAAAGCCACTCCAGAAGTATTTAAATTAGCTGTCTTCCCAGCGGAGCCAAATCGAACGGAATGGCACACTTAGAGCCTAAACAAGTTAAAAGACAGTCCTTGTGGGTAGTGGCTGCTAAAGCAATAATAACTAAAAAAAAAACGTCCTAGTGACCCATGTGCTATAAAAATTGAGTCATTAAGACTGGTCCGAAGTGGAGAGCTATCTATGCATTATTTCCATTGCCGCGTTTGTCATCACTCATATGACGGTAATAAAATTTGTAAGTGTTTCGCTTGTACTCTGGTGCGATTTACCTCATCTAATAGACAATGCAAATGCTGAAAGACACATATACGTCTTCATTACAGACGCTGGTGCTGGAGCCTCTCTCCTCCAGAGACAATTTTATTCATTTTTATACAATTTGCCTACTGTACAGTACAGATGGTTTCTATTAAGTAAAATATCTGTTTTCTTCCAAATTTTTAGTTTTCATGATTAAATTACTTTTAAATGATGGTACATTGTATTATCTTCTTTCACGACTTAATTTAGCTCAAATACTCCCAGCATAAACCGTAAGCCTGGTTTTATCCACTCAGAAAATCGGCCACATACTGTGATTTTCTGAGAGTGACGCCACTCCGGCTGTGATTTCTATTCTTTGTCGATTACTTTCACCCGAGTCTTAACTATATGGATTATTTTCTAGAGATAAATTTGAATATGAATATAAATGGAAACGTTGGACTAATACGAAAGTCAGATTTCTCTTGCAAACTGTTTAAAATTTGAGATGTTTGTTAATATGCAAGTTTGGTCTGCTGGTGTCTCGGCTGCACAGAGCGGCTTGCAGTTTGAAATATTCAGAGCTGCTGCCCCCAAGTGGCGGGCCCTTGGAGCGACTTTCTCTTCGCAGCCTGGCTCCGCCTGGCTCCATTTGCTATTCCTAGGCTGTGTCTGCAGAAAGGCCGGCTGGCGGCTGGGGTCCATGGGCCACCTTCCCATGCCTGGGATCATTCTCTGGATCTCCGCTCAGCTGATGGCTGGGAGCTCATTTCTGATTGCTTGGAACCCATCATCCTCCCTGTCTCACTTTATTAGTGAGACACTAGGCAAATGCATCCCCGGGAATTCCTCTCTTTTGACATTTGCATTCATGTTTTATTTTTGCACTCATGCTTTCTAACTTTTCCCATTGGGATACAGCCACAGCCGGGAACAACAGAGCTTCCTCCACACTCTCAGCCATTCGTTTAAAACTTGCTCACTTCTCACCAACCTCAGGAGCCCCAGACCTTGACCACAAACCCTCCTGTACTGCAGCAGAAACACAGGGAAGGGGAGATTGTAACACTTCCAGGAGGAAATCAGTATATGCTCAAAAAAAGAAGGGTGCAGCCAGGCAAGGGGAGATGGTGCCCAGGAAGTGTCCCAGGACCAGCTGGAAACAGGCTTCCGCCTATGGTCTGGGCTCTAGGGTTAGCCCAGGGTGTCCTTACAATTGGCTCTGCAGAAATTTAGGGGTGAAGGTGATGAGCCAGGTATGGGTCTCTAGGAAGGCCGAGTCCCTGGTGGGCTCTTACCCTGGAGCTCTTTCTCAGCGCGGGGGCTGACTTCCATCCTGCCATCTCCCTGGCTGCAGTGGCAGGGGGTACCAGGAACTGTCTCAGTGAGTCCCCACAGATGTGGCCCTGGCGCCGTCCTTCCATGGTAAGTGTAAGGAAAGACAGGGGGGACCTCAGTTCTGGTCCTGGCTCCCACCCATGCCCCAGGAAGTCCAGTTAACTCCTCTGGGACTCCCCGTGTGGGGGGGGGGATGTTATGAAGATCAAATGAAATAATAGGCCTAGAGAGGCTTTGAAACAGTTCAAAGAATTTCACAGATATAAAGCATGATTTTTACTCTGCCATGCACCTTAGGAGTGTCACCAGAGCATGGCCCAGAATCATGGGCACCCCCTAAACCAAGAGTGAGCAAGGCCCGTGCCAGACAACTCTGTCAGAGATAGATTCCTAACTAAAGGTGAACAGTCAGCCCAGCTAAAATGTTGGAAGAGCTTTTAAAAAATAAATGTTGTCTTAGGTGGACGTCTCTTTCTCAGTGGATGACACTCTGGGAAAACCCCTCTGTGGCCATGACATGGCCGAGTCTGCGTGCTACCATCCTGCTTTAAGTCAGCACAGAATTTGGCCAACGTGGCCAAAACCAATCTGAGGTAATGAAGGGAAGAAGGAATAAATCGTCTTCTTAGTCAACAATTTGTTTCACAGAAAATAGAACATAGGAGAAATTGCCAAGGCAACCCTCAGAGGTTCATCCCTGCCTGCAGGGTTCCCAGATGAACAGCTTGCCTGGTTTGGTCCAGGACCACCCAGTCACACCTGTGCCACTGGGAAGAGACAGAGATATCCTCAAATACCTGGCTAATTCTACTACCAAGATATATTGGGCCTTTAATGGGGGCATGGGTAAGATTACCTAGACAATTGTTTTCACCTCTGCTCCCTAGGCTTCCTGAGACCCGGCCAGGGGCCCTGCCTTCTCCTGCACCACCCTAATCTCAAGCACCCAAAGGCAACTGATATTAGAAAGCCAAGTTCCAAGGAGGCTCATCCAGCCATGCACAGCCACTGAGACACAGCATGGTCCAAATAAAGAGTTGGGAAACAGGTCTGGAAGTCCCCAAGCTGAGGCCAGCCCATCTGATAGACCACATGAGAGTCAGAGGTCTGGGGGCTCTTCACCTTCACCCTCCAGCCAGCCAGTCACTTTTCCTTCTTTCCCTGCTGCCAGAAACACCCACATTAATCCTGGGGAAACCATCCTGCCCTGAACGACAGGTAGATGTGGACGCAGTCACGCAGGTCTCAGGCAAACCCAAACATTCCCCGGCATCTGCAGCAGCTCTGCTGGGGCAGCAAGAGCCACAACCCCAGAAGAGGGTGCACGACGGTGGTCTAGGTCCCGACGCAGCTGGTGAAAATGATCAGGAACTTCCGAGAGCCTACAGGGCTTCCTCCTCACCTGCGCAGGATGGAAAGATCGTGGCAACGTTGGAACGTAATATTATTCTATTCAAATGAAGACTCAACAGTTCCAAAATCGATTTCAGAGTGTGAGAATGACAGTACGCAATACAAAAAAGTGATTGGAAGATCACGGGGCAGTTGGACAACAGCCTGGGAGCTGAATTATGCAGTCACAAGGTACTTTAGGGAAATATTTATAGTGTGTGCCCAGAGCCACGTTTGTTGTGTGGCCACAGGTCTGGCCCTGGGAGGGGGAATGTAATTCCGATGCTGGAGTCCCGACGAGCATGCGATCTACTTCTGGCTTGCCCAGGGATGAGCGTTGTGACCCAGAGCAGCTAGTTAACTCCTTGCTAAGCTGTTTCCTCCCTGTGCAAAATGGGAGGAATAACAAAAGGCTCCTCAGAAAATCCTGGGCAGGGTCCTGGGACCCGTAAAGGACACGCGGCACATGGCACATCATAGATACTCCAGAAAGGGGTCCCTTCACTAGCTAAGGGGCACACGGAATGTCCACAGCTTCTACCACTACCGTGCAATCTATGGTGTGGGGCTGGGAAGGGGGTAGGAGGTGTGCCTGGGGGGCAACAGGGAACACGGCAATTTGTGATGGCCAAGAGTGGAGCCCATCAAATGGCAGGTTCTGCAGGGACCTTGATGTGGGAGAAGTTATGTCCAGGTGAGGGGGGAAGGAAGCTCAGAGAAGGAAGTGGGCTTGAACCAGGTCCCCGACGGCATGAAGACAGGTGCTAACCTGCCCTAAAAAGTCCCATGCCCACTGCTTCAACATTTTATCCATGTCTTGAAAGAATATAAGTTGAGAAAAAATTCAGAAAACTAGGGGCAATGCGTTTATACACACATTTTTTTCAATAACACAGTAATGCTCAAATAGGGTGGCTGGAGCTGCGCCCCCCCAGGATTAGATTGACCCGGATGCCTGTTACCAAGAGAGATTTCTGTAAGATCCGAAGTGATCTTTGGAAGGAAGTGCAGACAATTTGGTGAGAAAAAGCCACGTCAGGTCAGAGACAATGTCCCAAGGACAAAATAATTGGTTATGGACCTCTCTTTTACTTTGAAACTTTGTTCTATGATTTTCATAGCCACAGGTAGACACATTGTATCAAACAGCAAGGTCAATGTCCACTGGTAACGCGTGACATCGCGGCTGGTGCTTACAGACCCCAAAATCAGCACATCATCAAACAGAATAACATTCTGACATGTCAAGCGATTAATTTCCCAATCGGATTACTTAGACAATCATACCAAAAAACGTATGGATATTAAAAACTATTAAGAGCATTTTAAAAGCAGCATATGCTTTTCTGCTTCACAGGAAAAAAAATACAAATTTATTTCCGTCGTAATCTTTGAGCCCATAAACAAGAGGAATGTGGAAATTGACAAATTTGCAAGCAAAGAAAAAATATTTTTACTCATGAGGGTTTATACATACTCTTTTCCATATTGCTCTCCAGGGAATATTTTTCACCAAATTTTATCTTGAAGCTACACTGAAGATCTGGCACTGGGCCCAGACTGTCTTCAAATTTTGTCAGAATTTTACCAGTATCACAAACCGTTCCCTATAGAAGTTGGGGACTTTATTAAAGCGGCATTATCTGATGGGACTTCTGTATACAATAACAGAATGACATTTTCATGGCTAAAATGCCACGTGACAGGTGACTGAACACCACGTGCTAAACAACAGGATGAGAAAAGAAGAACCACTTTCTCAAAAGCAAACTTCAGTGTGACTTAGCCCAAATGCAGTATGCCATTCCGGGACAGAAAAGAGACATTTCTGAATTAAAAAAGAAAAAAAAAGAACCTTGTAGAAACCCAAATAAAGTTTGTAGTTTAGTTAACAGTGATGGGCCCATGTTGACCTCTTAGTTTTGATAAATGCATTGTGATGTCAGATATGAACATTAGAGAAACGGGTGAAGGGCTTACAGGAACTCTCTGTACTATCTTTACATTTTTTTTCCTATAAGTCTAAAATTATTCAAAAATAAAAATGTATTTTTAAAAAAAATGTGGCTAAAAAAGGGAAATCTGTTGCAGTTCTGAAAATTTTTATTTAAAGGAAATTTGGAGAAAACATATGGACCCTGAATTATAATAAAAATAACCTGGGAAAGACCCCACAGACTCCAGTAAGCGTAACGGGTGCAATTCTATCCCAACTGCTCGCTCGTCAGAGGATACCAGAGACTAACATCTTAAAACGCTGAATTAGCACCCCTCGGAATCCAGCCTGTAATGAATGGTATCATAATACAAAAGGAAAGGCCAGTAGAGGCATTATCCTTGAAGCTCCTATGGACGTCAGTACCTAATGTTGCATGACCAGGGCACCCCCACCCCCGCCCGCAGCTCTGCCAGAAGAAAGGCAAAGGTCACTTGACCATGCCCAAATGTCCCACAGCTCCTCAGACCTAAGTGGTCTTCAGCCGGTGCCCGTCCTTGGAGCACACTCTCAGGAGAGTTCGGCTTTAAGGCTGGACACATTTTGGACAAGGAGTGTGGCCCGCTGCTCAGCATGGTACAGTGGGTGCAGAGCTTACTCCATAGACAGAGGATTTTCCTAAAATCACATTCAACCCAACTGCAAGGGCCCCTCCCACTGGGTGGTAGAACCCCTCTCAGCCACTCTCTGAGCCCCTGCCCTTCTTTCAGTTCACATAGGAGCACAGGGGGCTTCTAGGGTATCCAGAACATGAGCAGAGGCCACCGCAGGCTTTATGGATGGCCCTGTTATTAGAGCCCAGGGGCTCCCTGTAGGCAGTTTTGGGGACAGGAATCCTGGAGCAGTCAGGAGCCCCAGAGCCAAGGACGAACCCTCTTGAGTGCACCTCTTGAGTGCAAGAGGGACGAACCCTCTTGAGTTCCCCCTAAGGGGGAAACCTTGACCCCTTAGGAACTGGCACAGGAAGTCTTTGTTAGGAAACTGCTGCCCTCAGTAGCCCTCGGTATAAACTCTTCAGGAGCTCAAGTTCTGAGAGGCAAAGGCCAGCATGCTGAGTCTACAGCCAGGATTTCCCCAGGGCAGAACAAAACTGCTTCTAGGCCATGGGAGAGTAAAGGGCCTATGTGTCACCAAGCAGATTTTTAGGAAAAAATACTGAGCAAATAATAGAATCATTCATTATCTTGTCTAACAAGACCTCCAGAGACAGAACTCCCAGGGCTCAGATCCAACTGTCTCCAGAGACTCAGTTTGCCCTCATGGTGGCAGAATGGTTGCAGCAGTGCCAAACATCACACCTTACCCAACAGTGTCCCCAGCAGAAAGGGATTTCTCCTCACTCTCTTCCATTTCAACAAGGGAAAACTTCCCAAAGCCCCACTTGTAGGTCTTAGTAGCCAGAACTGAACCACAAGGCAACCTAAAAACCAGTCACAAGGAAGATCAAAGTTGCCAGGTGCAGCTCACGCAGATCACGTGTACCCTCTGGACTGGCCCCCCAAAGTCAGAGGTCTGTTAGCAAGAAAGAAGTCCAGCTGTTAGATTTCCCAACAGGGTCTGTCACAGCCCCGCTGATTTGGTGGACAAGAGCATAGTAAGGGAGACATAACAACCCAGCATGAGTGACTGTCTTGGTGAGCTGTCCTGCCCTGCAGGCAAGGGAACAAGAGAGACTCTGGGAAACACGGAACAACGGCCCTCGGCGTGCATCCACTGGTCACGTGACGGATCAGCAAGCAGGAGATCCAGAACCTGCTTCTCTTCCTGGCATCCACTCTCCAGGACAGAAGGATGTGGAGATGGCCTCCTAGGAAGGCTGCCAGGCTCACTCAAGGGCCTTGGTCTGTTACCAAAAGCCTTTAAGCCCACCAGGACACATGGGTTCCTCCAGTGGGGCCACACACTGTGCCACCCCAGGGAAGTCAATTCCCGCTGTAACCCCAGGGGTTCCATGAGTCAGGGACCCTCATTCCTCAGGGGGCCACAGACCAATTTCCTCAGTATTGAGTTCCTTGTAAATGAGCCCCTTTCCTCCCGGACCCACTTTCTCTCACTGTAGAGTGAGGGGCTGGGCAGCGTAGATGGATACTCTGCCCACCAGCCACCTTCCCAGCTGTTGGTGAACCCACTTAATGTTATTAACTAAATATGTTCCCCTAAATGTACTCACCTTTTTAAAAAAAAGCATAAAAAACCTATTTTAGCTGCATCGTCTCTATTTTATCCTCAGGTATGAACTCATGAATGTGATGAGCTAGTTGACCAAAAAGCAAAAAAACATGTTTCTAGCTATTAATTTTCAACATAAATCTGCATCTTGCCGGCACCAGTGGTCCACATGCCCCACTGGTCTGCATGCCCCTTTGGGGGAATGACCAGAGGAACATATTTCTGGTGCTAATATTTAGGGATTCAATAAATAAACTAGGCCTCTAAGTAAACTTTCTGTTTGCGGCCAAGAGCGTGGTACAGTGAGGAGTTCAGTCAAGCAAAAAATCAAGCTGGTGAAATAAACACGTAGAGAACGACCATCTAAGCACAGTGGGTGGAGTTCAAGGTGGCAGAGAGACAGACAGAGAAGATGAAGGGGGGCAGGGTGAAGTGGCCGGGAAGTGAGCCCAGGGCTGGGCACCCAGGAGCAGCTGGGGCCGTCCCGTTCACGAGAGCAGGGCGAGAGCCAGGAGGAGAAGCTGCACCGGGCCTCAGGGTGTGCCCGGGACACCCTCCACGGGAAGACACCAGCAACACGGGGAAACAGACAGCCGGCTCCCAGGGGGGAAAAGTCACCGGAATAGCTTCAGGTTAAAATAATTTTTAAAAAAAATCCTTTAAGCTATCTTCCCAAAACAGTGTGAGAAGAGGGAGTTTGTGAAGCATTAAAAAGCTGAATTATTTTTGCGGAGGTCCCTCTAGCTATGAAACTATTTAATAGACCATTTAATAGACAATTACAAAGCCGGTTGCCTTCATTATAGTAAACAGACAAATGCCCACACAATGGGGTAATTTTGTGGTTCAAACTGTTGAGGACAAACGGGTGAACTCCGGAAGCCAGGGGCGTCCTCACTGGCAGAGAAGGAGGTGGACGGAGAGAGAGGTCAAGACCTAGAGGCCAAGACGCCCACCCCACAGGTGTACAGGTGAGGCCCTGGAACGTTCCTCCTCATCCGGGGACAGGACTCACCAACAAAGGCCTGGACCGAAGTCACCCCAAAGAGCTTGCTGCTCCCCCATCTCAGATGAAACCTCCAGGTCAGCTGGGCTGCTCAGCGCACTCTGCGTACCCACTACCTTTTCTTTCCCCTTGAAGGGCCAGCTAATAAGAGAATCAGGAAGGCGGCCCTGTAGTCACAGACCCTGATGTCAGTGTTGATTACAGCCCCACAATCGCCAAGCCGTCAAAGGGAAAGTTGAATTCCCACTGTTCTGGGCTATCTTTGGCCAATACGATTCTCCTGAAATAGTGAAAAGATTATAAATGTCTGCGGTGTAGAGATCATTTATAAGGCAATAAAAGGGGGGCCTCCTGTTTGTCATACCACATGCTTCGCAAGCAGGCCACCTGATTTATAAAACTGCCATGGATTAAAGTATCAAGTGAAATAAAGATAAATATCATTTAGTAACATGAAGTTGGCTTTGGGAGCCCCAGAGTGGAGCTGAGGGGTCAGCCTCTGTGACAACCATTCACACATGCACAGACAACCCAAACCCCACCTCATCCCCAGGGCATGTGCTCCCCACAGCAGCTCCCTTACTGAGGCCGACCAAGGGAAAGGTTTCGAGAAAGTGGTTCAGGATCCATCCTGCTCATGACCACAAGCCAAGATTCCATCACCTGAATTTGGAAACAGTGGTTCTTCACCCCTACGTCCTCATGTGCTAAACACGTGTGCAGAGACAGTAAGGGTGAGACCTAAGGGGGATAAGGGTGCAGGCGCTCCCCTCACTGACCCAACACATATAAGAAAACAGCCACAAAGTAGGACCCAACCCCCACATTCCACCAGATCGACAGGTGAGAAAGGAGTAATTGATCCGATTTTTGATCTGGAGTCTAACAAAGCTACAATCCTATTAATTCATAACCAGAAAAAATATACTGGGTCACACTTGGTAATTACTTGTGCTATAAATGTAGCTGCCCACTCGCTCCAAAGTCATGAGATATTAATTTTTTTAATATTTACCAAACATTTATCTAACCAAATGCTTTCCTTTTGAAAGCAGCCTCCTAAAAGTTCCCCTCTGCTTAAAGCCATCTTCAGATCTCTGCTCTGGAACTGGGTTAGAACCCATTTACCAGTCTCAAGGCCCTGGGGTCACACCTGGTTCTTTTACTCATAATCAGTATGATTCAGGTCACTCCCCACCCCCAACTTCAGTTTGGCTGCTACTTGGCTATTTAGCAAAAACAGCAGAGCCTCGTTCACTCAAGAGTGCCAGAAAGAAGGTTATGATACCAACCATTTTGAAACCCAGCACTGTTTTTAAGAGCTGGAATCACCTACAATGCTCTCAAAGATACACCAACGACTTTTTAAAAAGTCACCCCCACCAGCATATGCAGTTGTCACTTGTCTCCTTAAAGCCTCCGTTCAGATGCCGGCTCTGGAATTTTACAGGTCAAAAGCCTTACGCCAGCAGTCAAAGCATCCCCCTGGCTCCAGAGCCTTCTGATAAAAGTGCTTTGAGTTCAGTTCCCTTGGGTTTGAATGGGAGATTTTTAGCAGGAAACCTCTTGACCTCGAATAATGACCTTGAGTGTCTTAGTTTCTCAGTGGTTCCAATATCCATCCACTGCATTTGGGGGATGTGAAGGTTGTTTCTGTAAAACCTTCTCACATGCCAGAGCAGACTTTCTGCTGCGCTGTGGTCAGGAGATACTCAACTCACAGAAGATTCAATGTAACATAAACAGGAGTTCTCTAATGTGGTGACAAACAACATATACATAACTGCCACCACCTAACACCATGTTAGTAGGGACATGTTTCCTTAACAATGTCCCTCCTGGCTTTTATTCCAAAAGACTTGCCCCACTGTCACACACGCACACCAGGTGTATGCACTTCTGCCTTCCCTACAGAAGAACTGCCAAGAAAAAATGCAATGAGAATAAAATTTTCTATTGAAAATGAAAGAAACAAAGATGTTTTTAAACCTATGAAATCAAGTCATCTGCGGATTTTGACTGCTAAAATAAGATCTTTTAAAATTTAGGTTTTTTTCAAAAAACATTCTTCTGTCTTTTAGTAAAGAGTAAATCTTCCTTATCATAACTGGGAGAAAAAAATGACTAGGGGGAGGTTTTCATGAGCAAATACTTGTATGAAAAACTGAAACATTAACTGATGGAATTTTTAGTTACATCTTTCTGTATGTATAACATAAGGCCACACGTAGACTCTGAGTTCTAGAAACATTATGAGGAAGATGAGCAACTCCAATAAAAGGGAAGTGGAGTGGAATGATGCTTTCTCTCTAGAGTGTGAAGGGTGCACTCAACTCCTTTCCCTGAGAGTTGTACTTTACTTGTTGCCATCAGAAGCTGGGCTATGTTTTAACCTCAATTTTCTTCCAACCTTTATTTCATTACAAATAAAGGTGCTAATATAGAACTGTGTGTAATAAAGGTCTTCATAACACCAAGAGAGAAAATTAAAACAATTATGAAAGTAGTTTCTCATAGTGGTCAATGATGTACAACTCCAATTTAACCACTGTCCTATTAAGAGGTGGCATTTATAACTTACCCTTTATTTTCATTTTGTTGTAGAAAAAACTTTTACAGTTTATGTAAGTAAAAAAAAAAAAAGTTCTGCCTGAGTTCTGCCTTTCCCTGTGGGTGATCGTGAGCAGAGCAACTTAAACCACAGATCCAGGGCTGTGCACATGAGCCCAGGGATTGCTGGAACGTTCTCTGCAATCTGGGATCATTCCTGAGAGGCAGCTCCCCCGTAGAGATGCCAGGTGGCTTTCCAAGCCCAAGAAGAAGCCAAGGATTCCCAAACGTCAGCAAGCAAGAATCATCTTGGGGGGCTGTTGACCAAATGTACAGACAACCATGCAGGGAGGGGTCCTTGGATATTCCACACAAGAGGACAAGAGACATGCAATGGGAAGGTAACTATTTACCAAAATATGGGCCACAGTGGAAGCGTCTTGGTGCTCAAATGGTACATAACGCCATCAAAGGAGCCAGAGATGCTTTACCACAAAGATGTAGATTTTAGAGCTGGGCCCACAAGGACCAGTGGGAGCTGGCCAGAGGGACCAGGAAGGAAGACCAAGCACTCCCAGACAGAGCACTAGTGTTGGCGACTGAACCGGCATAGAAGCCCCTCAGGGCTGACCTGGCTAAGAAGCAGGTGCTGTGACTTCCCCTCCCACCAGAGCATGAAGACATTCAAAACCCAGGGTCTGAGGTTCTGCTTCTCCCTCTACGGGCAACACGATTGTAACAACACGATTATGACCACTGAGTCTTCATATAACTTCTTATTTCTTAACCCTCCAGCCCAAAGATGTTCTCTCGTCACTACAAGGCATCTCCCCACTCTGCAGAGCTGGTCACTCCTGATACTGCGCCGTCTTCTGCATGGAGGCCCCTGCGTTACTACAGGCTATTTAAGTGTCTGTGCCACCCCCAGGATTCAGCCCTGTCCTGTTGATCTACCAGGAAAGCATCTCTGCTGGACCTGTTTACAAGATGAGTCCAGGAATAGAAGGAACATACCTGCTCCAGAAATAGTTTTCCTGGGAGTCAACATGCAGGTTACACCAGAGTTTGCACTTGAGTTGTAAAGGACTTGTAAGGGACACTGGTGACCCAGATCCAAGTGTGTCAGGGCAGAGGCATTGCACCTGCTCGCCTGCACCTGTTGGGTACCTACTCTCTGCTAACTGCAGGTGACTGGGATGCATCAGTGAAAAAACAAACCAAGAAAGACAAATGTTTCTTTGTCTTTTGATTAACAATAATCCATCTCCCATTACTACATGGGAGAGGGAAACTGTGATCTTTTCCTTCTACTTTTCCATAATTTTACATTTTGCTATAATGAGTACACACTTTTAAATAGAAAAACTAGTAAAACAGAAAAAGAAAATGTATATATACATTACATAAACATAATATGTACATGTGTGCAGGGAGGGAGAGAGAGAGAAGAAGGGTTTGGGAGGATGAGATACACATCTGTGTCACACGAATACTTGACAGGCACCTCAAGTCGTCACTGAACATTCATGAATTTTCAAACTGTCTTGGGGATGTTGCTTTAGGAGCTAGCAAACATGCACGCTCTCCCCAATTATTTAGGTACCACTAAGTAATAGTGTTGGAAGGGCCCTGCTAAAATGAGCCATGACTTTTTCCTACGGAGAAAAATCTCATTGTCAAATGAAAGAGACAGAATTTTCTTAAACATTTCCATTCTTTGGGACCTGAAGAATTTGATAATGACCATTGAGTCTTCATATAACTTCTTATTTCTTAACCCTCCAGCCCAAAGATGTTCTCTCGTCACTACAAGGCATCTCCCGGCTCCTTTCTGACACCTCCCCGCTCTGCAGAGCTGGTCACTCCTGATACTGCGCCGTCTTCTACATGGAGGCCCCTGCGTTACTACAGGCTATTTAAGTGTCCGTGCCACCCCCAGGATTCAGCCCTAAGAGGGCAGGGGTACATCTCATACAACAAAGAAAAGTCAGGAAAGAAAACGAATGGATATGTGGACAAAATCAATAAATTCTTCTCTTTCCTGACCTTCAAATCTTGGTCACTAGTTCTCCTTAAACATTTAAGTCCACAAATGTTGAACAAATAAATGAACAAAACTTATGATGGAATAGGCAAAGATTTTTCAAGAGGATTCCAGTTTCCCTTCTCCATTCAACAAATGGAGTATCAAGCTAAAAGATAGCTCCAGGGTGGTGGTGCCCATAGCTCAGTGGGTAGGGCACCGGCCACATACACTGAGGCTGGCAGGTTCGAGCCAGGCCTGGGCCTGCTAAACAACAATGACAACTGCAACCAAAAAATAGCCAGGCATTGTGGTGGCACCTATCGTCCCAGCTACTCGGGAGGCTGAGGCAAGAGAATCACTTAAGCCCAAGAGTTTGAGGCTGTTGTGAGCTGTGACACCACAACACTCTACTGAGAATGACATAGTGAAACTCTGTCTCAAAAAAAAAATAAAGAAATATACCTCCCTGGTGTGTATCCTCAGAATACTGGAGAACAGATCTAAACAAGAAACTGACACACACACACCGTTACTTCTGTAGGCTCTGATCTGGAGAGATTTCCTTTTACGAAAACCTTAATCTCAACATTGCTGTGTGAGCATAGATAACATCTCCAGACTCATAAGGCTAAGATGAACATGGTGCTATGCTTGGGGAGGAGGGGGAAGGAATCACCAAAACTGCAGTGTTTATTTTTATTCAGAAAATAAAAATGGAATTTTGTGGCCATTCGCCCAAAGTATCGCATACTCCACAGGCACCTGGGTGGGGGAGCTGTCACAGTTACTGCCCTGGGCTGCTTCACGTTAACTAACGCCTTAACATAACCATTAGAAAAAGACCATCTTCTGAGTAAGGAATCCAAGAAGTTACAGTCCCTAAGAAAAAAAAAAGAAAAAGACCATCTTTTCTGAACAGTCACCTTTGTCTTCAGGAATATTTTGAGCAGGTGGATCCTCACTTTATCCAAATTTTGAGACTTTTCAGTAGGCGATGAATGGTGGTCCCGATAGATTGTGCAATTACAGGGATTATTTTGAACCAATTTCTAGTGCAAATATTTGATTAAATGTTGCAAAAACACATCTTCCTTTCTCAGAGTCCTAAGTGTCTATAATTTATCACCATTTATCTGTGATCTCCTCAGAGCTTTTAATGATTGGGCACCTCACGAAAGGCAGTAACATTTCTATTAGGTGATACACACGCTCTCAAATAAAAGGCATTTGAGGGCAGTGCCTATGGATCAAAGGAGTAGAGCGCCAGCTTCATATGCCAGAGGTGGTGGGTTCAAACCCAGGCCTGGCCAAAAAACACACACACAAAAAAAGCATTCGAAACACAAAGCAAAAACCAGCACTTCCATTTCAGTATTTTGTGGAAAATACTCATGTTTGAGACAAATCCCACTCTCAGATCACCAGGCTCTGAGCTTAAAGCGTGTGTGGCCACAGATGACCATCCGAACAAGTTGGGCTGAAGCTGCCAGGAGTAGTGACTGTGTCTCTGTCCTCAGCCTGTGTAACTGCTTAACGTGGGCCACTTCCCAGGATTCTAGGGGTCCTCTGAGAATGGAGTGTCGGTCATTCCCTTCAGAGACAGGGAAATAGAAGCTTAGGGGTGTCCAGTGCCCAGTCCAAGGCGACTTCCCACTCCAGAGCCAGCCTTTTGTTCCTACTCTGCACTGCAGGGCCAGGCACACACCCCCCTAGCATTTCAGAGGCAGGCAGTTTGACTGATATGATCAGAAGGGGTTCGAGGATGCAAGGACATCATCCCCCTTGAGGCAATTGAAACAACTCTCTTCCTTCAAGAAGTCGGACATCCTCCTCACCCTGCTTTGGATAACAGCACACTCCGCTCCCCAGCACCTCCCCCACAAATGTCACCAGCCTCTCCTTTCATGATGGAGCCGACCTGCCAAACTTCTAGCAGCCAGTCGACTTGCACACTCCCCATCTTTATCTGTCCCAGTGGTGGCCTATGAAGTGCTGCCGTGTTCCTCTAACATCTGGGACTCATCTCGTCTCTACTGACAGCCCAGTGGTCTGCAGAAAGGCATACTGAGTGCAGATGTGCCGTCACCCGGGCGTAGTGGGGCACAGACAGCCGAATCTAAGGTGTGTGCATCCCCCGAGAGTGCTGGAGGGCCAGGCCACGGGCTCGGCAAGGCTGGAGACAGACAGTGCTGGTGGCCGTGGAAGAATCCACGGTGTGGCTCTGGCCCTGGAGCAAGACCGTTAGCACGCATGGGTTTGTGCACGTTTGTGAGCTCTGGGGTGTGGTTCAGGGTTGGCGGCGGGGACAGAGGGGATGATCAGGGTCCAGACATGCTCAGCTCACAGGCTGCTGCCTGGGAAGGCTAAGGGGCCATGACAAGCGGAGAACGTGGTAAGCCCAAGGGGTTCCATGCCAGTCGTGATTCGTGATTTTAACCAAGTAGGTAAAAGTGGACGTTAACTGTCTTGACAGCGCGTGGACTTGCATGGCCATAATCCAGACCCACAGCTGTGTCTGCACGGGGGCCCAGGTCCATTCAGATGATGCCTTCAAGACAGGCCGGCTCTCCATGGCCAGATATCCACTGAGTGTCTGTCTCCGACACGAACAGTGGCACCCAGCAGTCGCTTCCCGGGCCCCCACTAATCTCTTTATAGTTGAAAGTAGTGGATTTTTTTTCCTGAGCTCACCTTTTGGCTTAAGAGGGAGATTAAAGAATTTAGGCCTAACAATTTAGAGGGTTTCCTGGCCTAAAAAGTAGAAAATACATCTATAAGCCTGATTTTAAACATCATAATCTTCTTATTTCAGGGTATCGGCAGCATATAACCAAGCTATTTAGCCTCACTTAACTTTTTTTTCTTTAGATTGCCAAAAAGATTAAATCCTAAAATGTGGGCATACAGTCTTTTTCAATTTGAATTTTAAATTATTCAGACCAAAGCTACCTCTGCATATGTAACAAGCTTGCATTTAACATGTCACTTCTGCACGGCACAGCTGCTGGCTGACCACGCTGTAGCCACAGGAACAGAATCTGTTTTAACTTCCTCATTGTAATGGAAGCACATGTAGATATGTGTGTGTATAACACACACATATATTTTTATATATAAATTATACACAATATAGAGTAACATCTACACAAGATTATATATAAGATGCTATACACACACCCTTTTAACCAAGGAGCAAATTAATTGCTGAATAATTGGGTATGATCTATTCGGAAGCATAAATGTTGTCTTATTTTAGCCTTTTCCACCTATTTTAATGCACACATTTGCAAAGCCACACAAATAAAGCAATCCATCTTTTATTACCCATCACCACAAATTCTTAATTCCTAATTCCCTCTTAAATGTCCCTGGTGACTTAGCCCTGACAGCGATTCGTTTAAGATAGATATTTACTGCAGGGTCCCATGGCCAGGCCTGCATGGCGGAAGGCAGAAAGGAAAGACTCATACTCCATTAGATTATTCGTGAAGGAGGGCAGGCGTGATGACTGATGCACACATGTGCATGAGGCACTGGCCACATCGGGGCCCGGGCTGCTGATGGATGGCCGAGCCTTGTCCAGGTGCTGTCCCCACATTCCGACTGGTGTGAGGACATGGACGCCTGGCCGCAAAGGTAGGTTGGTTTATGCCCCCCAGCCAGGCAATCCTGAGAGCATGACCCCTGCTTTCTCTCTCTAGGGCAGTGGTTCTCAACTGTCACGACCCACAGGAACTGCATTAAAGGACCACGGCATTAGGAAGGTTGAGAACCACCGCTCTGGGGAACACATGGGCGTTATGGATTCCAGAGTGTGGCTGGAGGTCACAGCCTCACCCACTCAATGGGGGTGTGTTTCTTTATAAATCTGACTTCACAGTGCATCTTTGGTGGGGAGGAAGTATTTATGCATTTGTGTTGCTATAAAGGAATACCTGAGTCTGGGTGATGTACAAAAGGAGAGTTTTATCTTCTTAAACTATAGAAGTTCTATGAACTATGAAGAAGCGTGGTGCTGGCCTCGGCCTCTGGTGAGGGCTTCCGGGAGTCATGGTAGAGGGGAAGGGGAGCCTGTGTAGCACGTGGTGAGAGAAGCAATGGGGGGGGAGAGGAGGGAGAAAAAAGAGGGTGCCAGGGTCTTTTCAACCCTGGAATGAATGGCCCCAAGCCCATGATACAGAACCGTCCCCACAACCCAAATGCTCCCCCACCAGGCCCCAGCTCCAACACTAGGGATCAGATTTCAACATGAGATTTGACGGGGATGGAAATCCAAACTCTTCATATGTAGGTCACTGTGAAAGTTTTGAGATTGTGTCAGGATCTTCTATTTCACACTCAGGAAACACAGTCGACAGCGTTCTTTCTGAGTCACCGTGCAAGTTTCAACTTGCCTGGCTTATCGGTGTTGTTGGGAAGGCTTCATTTGTTTTCATCCACGAGGATTTAACGTTTCTTGATTTTTTGTGTATCTCACAACTTTCTTAACAACCCACATATGTTGGGGGCATTTGTCAAAGTGTATTTGGCTGAAAGGTCACGGGCATCTCCGCTTTCATGACAGGTAGAAGAGCAGGGCTCTTGTCCCTGCGGAGGAGGGTCAAACCTCTGCTAGACTTTTATTTCCCCTCCTTCAGCTCTTGCAAATGGCCAGTGCCCCAGACCCCACTCAAAGCTATACTGTCATTATCTAAGAATACCTTTATTGAAAAAAATAAAAATAAAATCAGTTCGCCAGAAGCAGTTAGAAGTGTGGCTTTGTTCATGCCTAAGCAGATTGTTAAAATATATACACAAAGGGAAATCTTGCCGGATGTCACAAATTATAGCGGCACCTGTTCAGATTTAGGGCCAATCAGTTTCTGATCAACCTATCAGTCTCCAATTTTACAGAGGCCCTACTATTTCTACTTCCATTTGGCGTCTTCAAAGGTAGTTGATTTAAACTGAGTATGTCTTTAATATCTTGTATCAGGGCTCGGCGCCTGTGGCTCAATGGGCTAAGGCGCCAGCCATGTACAACTGAGCTGGCGGGTTCGAATCCAACCCGGACCCGCCAACAACAATGGTGGCTACAAGCAAAAAATGGCCAAGCGTTGTGGCGGGTGCCTGTAGTCCCAGCTACTTGGGAGGCAGAGGCAGGAGTTGGAGGTTGCTGTGAGCTGTGATGTCATGGCACTCTGTCCAGGGTGACAGCTTGAGGCTCTGTCTCAAAAAAAAAAAATCTTGTATCAGAATAACTTTGTATGTTAGCAACTTAAATTGCTAGAATAAGGTTAATCGATATACAACTGCTATTTTTAATCTAGAACTTTGGCCTAATTTAGGTTGTCAAAACCATTTTGGCTACTTGTATTCTTTATGCTGTTGTTTATTTCAATAAAAAAATTCACACCTAAAAAAAAAAAAGCTGTACTGTCCCCAACTGACTGCCCAGCCCAATCCGTCCCAAGTCAACAAGAAGCTCTTGGCAAGAGATAACAACACCAAACCGAGTCTTCTTCTAGAAACCAAAAGTCATCATGACGCCACCATGACTTTGAATTGGGTATTTGTAAATCTACTTTCACAGTTGAAATACTCTTTTGAATATTTTTCTTTTGGCAGAAACCATACACTTTAAGCAGGGAAAACTGAGGCAGAAACTCCTTGAGAAAGACGAATTTAAAACTTCCTGCATAACACCCTCTTTGAGCCTCTTCCTCATAAAACCACACATCACACATGCTCAGAATAAGGAGCTAGAAAAATGGCACAAATATCACAAGACTAGGAAACTCTTGACATGTTAGTCATTTTTAATAAGACACATTGCATGGACAGGAATGAGTCCACAGTGAATCGGCCCTTGGAGAGACAAAAGGCAGATTTCCAGGTTTGCCTATAACTCATAAACGGGCTCCTCTCCCCTTGCAGACCCGCCTAGCGAACAGAGTGTCAGTGGAAATTAAAGCCGGGCGTTCACCAGGCTCGAGCTTTCTGCTTCTGCCTGGCTCACCCATCCCTCCGAGAGGGGCCTCTCCAGCTCCCACGCCCGCCTCTGCCTTCCCTTCTCCATTACACAACAGATGACCCATCTGATAGACGCCTCGCCTCCCGCAGATGTGGTTGCCAGCCTTCAGTGAGAATAAAGCCAGCAGCCTTTTTTATCTTCATCCGGCCGCAGTTTCCATCCTCTGTTTTTTTCTAAAGATCGTTTGCCAGGACTGCTTGCTCACTTGTACCCAGTGGAACAAGCGTTGTCTTCTGAACTGACAATTCTGACTTTTTGCTGCTTGTGATTTTTCTAAAGCATGACAACTACTTGCATGAAGACACAGAAACCTTTTCAGATAAGGAAGCCTGAAAAAAAAAAAAAGACAGGCCTTTCAAGAAGCAGAAGTAGTTACCGTAGCAGCTGAATGAGGCAAGTCTCCTATGTACTAATTTAATTTGCCTGTAACTTACACGTGGCAAGAGAAATTAGAATCATGCGATCTATGAGAGAGTGTGTGTGTGAACATATGTGTCTCAAAAAAGCATTTTGTCGGATAGCCTCTAAGAAAAGTCATCATCCTACCAGCTTAAAACCAGAAGGTTTTGTCTGTCCCGTATTTAGACACACCCCATGTTGCAATGATTCTGTTATCCATTGGAAATTATGTGCCGAATTCCAAAGCCAAATGAAAGTTTCTTTTCATCGTAGTTCTCGGTAACACATAACCTCCTCCAAAATAGATCTTGGCCCCTCCATGGGGATGCCAAGAAAATAGATCATCTGTTGATTCTGGGGCTTTACAAGATGAAGTGGGTAAGTTAGGTGAGATCTCAACTGGGATATTCTACATTTTAAGTGCAGTATTTGAAAGAAATATTAGAATACAGTATTATTTGGAGTAATATCATTACAGTATTATTTTCGAGTAGGAGTAACTATCGCTGGTATTACTTTAAGATTAGGCCATTGCTTGTAAGAGTCAATCACAGCAAACATTTCAACCAACTACTGAATACCAGTATATATTTTTCTCTGCTTCTCTGCCCCCCTAAAAATTCTTAAGAGTTACTTGGACTTATTAGAAACATGTTATGGAAGGCAGTGAAAATTACTTAAGATTTTTTTTATTCCAATTTTTTTTAAACGCTCACACATTTTCTCTCCATTTTATCAAATTCAAATAACAATAACACTTACCATTAATTGAACATTTAAAATACATCAGGTGCTATGTTTAATGCCAGGCATGCCTTATTTTATTTAAACTCGCAACAGCCCAGTGATGTAAGTACAGTTAGTCCCGTTTGGCAAAGAAAGAACCCAGGGCCCAGAGACTGTGTTAATTTGCCCAACGTCTCACACTGTGACAGGGCCACACCTGTCTCCTGCCAGGCCAATTCCTAGGCCAGAGGCTCTTGACTTTTGTACCTGATATCACCCACAGCACAAAGTGCAAATGGGCTAAAGAGAAGCTTCCCCACGGCACGAAGGCCTTCTCTCCGCGGACCCTCACCCAGACTGCTCTGCAGCTCCAGAGAGTGCTGGTCCCGTGGAGCTGAGCCTCAGCATTCTGTCTGCGTCTTTCATCTTCTCTAACCCCATGAGAGGGAGAGACCTGTCTCATCGTCTCTTACATCCCAGGGCCTAACAGTCAAACTGTGTTTCAGCTAATTTAATTGAACCAATCTGCATGTTTCTGATCCACGTCCTTTCATGTCTAGTCTGCCTAAATGGCCTGTTTCATTTTAAAAGTCGATACTGAAAGATGTTCAAGGAATGCTGTTAAGTGAGACAGCAAAGATGGGTACAGTACAGAGACGGCTAACATAACACATGGGATAGAATAGCTACAGGGTCATACAGGATCAGGGTTGCTCTAATTCTTTGCCTTTCTTGCATCATCTGAATTTCCCATTTTTAAATAATGAACATGTATTCCTTTAAGCATTAAAATGTACTAATGTGTGGAGAATTGATACAATGAAGCTTATTTCCAAAAATCCAAGGACATTCCAGCTGGAAGGGCCTCAGCGCAAAGGAAGCGCAAATGTCCTTCACACAGGCGGAGGACAAGCAGGGCAGTGCTTCCTCCAAGCACTGACTCCTCCCACCGTCTGGCCATCAGAGCTCAGCTGGAACGTGCGTGCACAGCTCTGCCCTCTGTCCCCCACCCAGCAGCTTCTGGGAGGAAACCAGGACATGCCCCCTCCTCTGAGAGGCTCTTCCCTCCTCCTGGGGTCCTCTGGTGCTGCCCTAGCAGCCCATCCCCATCCTGGGCACTTCCTCTCCTGCTGGGTCCATCTGTGACTCTGAAGCCTAGAGAGTGGAAAACAGACCCTAGGTGATCAGAAAGCCCCGTGCTCCAGCCCCACAAGATGATCCACCAGTTGGGCGACTTCAGACAAGTGGCCCATCTCTCCATCTTCCCCTTCAGCATCAGTAACATCGGATGATAATGGCTAGAGGGTCTGATGCCTGTACACAAGCCCTAGGGTTGTGGGCAGGGACCCCGGGTCCAGGGGAAGCTGGCTGCTGTTACGGCCAAGTCCCTGGGGACCTCTAGGTGCCCACCCCCTCTCTGGCCAAGAAGCCCTTTCCCTTCAGTTCCAGAAGCTGGGCCAGGAGCACAGGGACCAGCCTGAGACTAGAGTAAGGTAGCCATACCCAGACAGGCTGGGGAAGAGGAGGAGGAGTAGAAACGGGGTGGTACCCCCACCCCCAGAGGAGAGAGACAGAGACCCAGGCAGAGGGAGAGGCCTCAGAACTTGTCCCAGAAATCAAAACTCCAGGTGAACCCAAACTGCAGCATGAGGGGCGGGCCACCACTCAGAATGTCTGGATGTGGTCAGTGGCTGCAAGGCCACCGCTCAGAATGGCTGGATGTGGTCAGGGGCTGCACAAGGGGCGGGCCACCGCTCAGAATGGCCGGATGTGGTCAGGGGCTGCATGATGGATGGGTCATTGCTCAGAATGTCTGGATGTGGTCAGTGGCTGCAAGGCCACCACTCAGAATGGCTGGATGTGGTTAGGGGCTGCACGAGGGGCGGGCCACTGCTCAGAATGTCTGGATGTGGTCAGGGGCTGCATGAGGGGCAGACAGCCACTCAGAATGTCTGGATGTGGTCAGGGGCTGCATGAGGGGCAGGCAGCCACTCAGAATGGCTGGATGTGGTCAGGGGCTGCATGAGGGGCAGGCAGCCACTCAGAATGGCTGGATGTGGTCAGGGGCTGCATGAGGGGCAGACAGCCACTCAGAATGTCTGGATGTGGTCAGGGGCTGCATGAGGGGCAGGCAGCCACTCAGAATGGCTGGATGTGGTCAGGGGCTG
>CAUYRH010170417.1:0-19814 GCA_963574655.1 Perodicticus potto | reverse complement strand
TTGTTTTTTACTTCAAAATAAGATATGTGCAGTGTGCATAGGAATTTGTTCATAGTTTTTTTTTTAAACTATAGTCCAGCCCTCCAATGGTCTGAGGGACAGTGAATTGGCCCCCTGTTCAAAAAGTTTGAGGATGCCTGGTTTAGACAGTAGAAAATTGTGAACAGTCGTTGATTACAGAGCAGCGGCCTCAAATCCATATAACCTGGCTCAAGTTAAAATGAACTGGATCCAGGGTGTTCCTGTTAATTGAGAATCTGAAAGGCTGTGGGCTAGAGGAAGGTCTGAGTAGGGTATAGCAGTTCTGTTCAAACTGTCTTTTCTATATTAATTTCCCAGAGCTGCTATAACAAATGATTGTAAACCAAGTGGCTCTAACAAATGAGAAATTTATTCTCTCACAGTTTTGGAGGGAGGCCAGATGTTTAAAATCAAGATATTGCACTGCCTCTGAAGATATTAAGGGGAGTTCCGTTCCTGTCCTCTTTGGGAGGCCATAGGCATTTCTTGACTTGTAGTAGCATCACTCCAACCTCTGCCTCCTTCTCTGTGGTCACATTGTCCCCTTTTCTGTCTGGGTCTCTCTTCTGTGTATCTCTTATAACGATGCTTGTCAATAGTTTAGGGTCCGACCAGATAATCTGACATGATCTCATCTCAAGATCATTACTTAATTATTGTCTACAAAGACTCTTTTGCCAAATAAGGTCACAATCACAGGTTTAGGGGTTAAGGATGTGGACATAGATTTTTGAGGGCCACCATCTTTCTCACTTCCATTATGGTTAGTTGGTAAAGCTGAACACAGGCTTTTGTAATTTATAATTTTTAATTCTTAAGAGTACTCTTCTTTATACGGATAAAGGAGATTGAGTTTCACAAAAGGTAAAATTTTGCCAAAGTTTAAAAAAGAAACAATTAAGTGTCAATTTACAATTAATAGTTAATGCATATTAAATTTAATTTATATTTAAAATTTTACATTTATATATAGTGCATATATAATTTAGATGTTTAATTTAGATGCTCACAAACTTATTCAGAAACTATTGTAAGATTCACAAGACAAATTTTCTTCATTAGAATTTTGTCTCTATGTTTCTCTGGGTCAGATATAATCTTCTATAAAGTTCAAAAAATTGCTTCCAGATATAATCTTAGAAGAGCAAGTTAAAATGAGGTTTTGCAGAATAATTGTATTGCCGTGAGATTCAAGGCAAGTTCATGGGCTTACTTCATGCGAATCTGTCTTCCAGTACCACAATCTGGAGTACTTTAGCCTGAAATAGAGTTGAAAATTCTTTAAAAAGTGGTTTAAAATATTTTTTACCTTGATGTCTTATCATTTTTAGCACATAATGCAACATTTTTAAGGGGGTAAACATAATGTTTTGATACATAGAATGTATAGTGATCATATCAGGGTAATTAGCATATCCATCATCTTACACATTTATCATTTTTGTGTGTGTTGACAACATTCAGTATTTTCCTTTTAGCTATTTGAAACTACATAATATACTACTGCTAACTATAATCACCCTACAGTGTTATAGAACATTAGGACTTCTACTCTCTAGTTGAAATTTTGTTATCTTTTAACAAATCTCTCCCTAGCCTAGTCTCCTGTATCTTCTGTCCTACGTTTTACTTTTTTGAGATCAACTTTTTGAGCTTCCATATATGAGTGGGAACATGCAGTTCTAGATATTTAACTTTCCCTTTCTGGCTTGTTTAATTGAACATAACGCCCTTCTGTTCTACTCATATTCCCACGAATAACAGGACCTCATTTCTTAGGGCTACAAAGTATCCTGTGTGTATGTAAGTATCACATCTTCTTTATCAATTCATGGGTTGTTTTACACCTACAATGACATTGATTTCACATCTTGGCTGTTGTGGACAGTGCTGCAATAAACATAGGGACACAGCTATCTCTTTGGTGTACCAATTTCTTTCTCTTTGAATAAACACCCAGTAGAGGGGTTACAGACTCATATAAAAATAAGCTTTATGTATATGGTAATACTTAAGAGTACACACACATATGCTGTGTTTGAGTCCTATTTCCTCCATGTTTTCTTGAGATTGTTACTGAATTTTCCTATGCCTTCATTTCCTTCATCCATTGTAAAATGGATAACACTATCTCATAAGTCCTTTCAGGAATAAATTAAAAAATATGCTAAAATAATAGCTGTTTCATAGTATAGACTCAGTATAGAATAATTAATTATCAACTGTCAATATTTCATATATAAGGTAATAGAAGAAGTATCACATTCAAAATTGTGGTAGATCACAAACAGTGGAGTTTTATTTTGCACAAACCACAGCTTCAAAGCAGAACACGGGACCAAGAATGTCATATGCATATATTCCTTTATATGATTTTCTTTTGCAAAGCAAAGTGTTTTTAGGTTTTTCCTTTCTTCTCCACATCAATCTAACTCCCCTTCCTGTGTATTCCTCTCCCTCACCCTGCTCTGTTATTTATTCTTTCTTGGGGGAAAAAGTTAAGTTTTCATTTTCCAAGATAATTACTAGTTAAACTTTACTAAAACTATTCCCAGATTTCCAAGGTGATGTGAATCCATAATTGAGTCATTAGAAACAATTATATTAGCTCTGTTCCATATGCATGAGCTCTGTCAAAAATACTTGAAACTATTTTCTGCTGGCATGTTTACAATTCTAAGGTATCTACTGTGACTTATAGTTTATGGATAAAGTACGGGAAGGCTCAGGGCACTGGTACCTTTTAACTCTAAGTGGACATTTAGAGTCATCTGCACATCATTTCCAAGTAAAAGTGGTTTACATCTGTCAACTTGTATAAAATTAATGTTCCATTTGCTCACTTCCACATCATAGCTTAAGCTTTTGTAATGTGTTAGTAGAGTAAGGAAGAGACTTGGGGCCTTCATAGTTTTTGTTCTGTCTTTTCACTTATTGATTTTCTTTGCTAAGTATCTTAAATTTATGAACCTCTTATAAAATAACACCTTTCTTCATGGAACTTACTATTCATGATGAAAAGAATTAATGTAAACTCCTAGTAGTCTCAAGAAGTCAGCAACTATTATGTTACAATGAATTTTTTTTTTTATTTGGTGCCAACACACGGAAGTGAAACGACTTGTCTCCATGTTGAAGAACGACTCCATGGTGGACGCAGCCATGGGTATTTGAATACATTTAGTTCTGATTTTATCTCTCTTAACCATGACTTATTTGTCTGCCCAGCCCCCACCGGAAAACAGATTTATTTCCTGGTCCAGAAAACCTTTACTCATCAGTGCTTAAGAGAAAATACTCTACAGTTCATTGTCGTTGTAAATGAAATTCTCATCATGCTCGTAACCACTGTTCTTTGCTATCAAACACAGCAGCCAAGTTCTTCCTTTGATCTGGGGGAACTGAAGTGTGTCTGCATGAATTGTTTACACAGTGTCTTGTCCAACATATAGGTGAGCACAAAGTGCCGTGGCCTCTGGTGGGAGTGTGTCACAAATGCTTTCGACGGGATCCGCACCTGTGATGAGTACGACTCTATATATGCGGAGCATTCCTGTACGTTCACCTTCGACCTTTCCACTGGCCAGGATGGGAATGCCACAGAAAACTGAGCTCAGGCTTGCACTGTGGGTTTTGTGTCATGGTGTTCTGTATTAAGTACAGTACACTGCCTTATTAGAAATATTTCAATTAAAAATTGAGTTCATTTTGAAATGCAAATTGTAACATTTTAGCATTATTTACATTTTAAAACCATTTAAAAAATATTTTATCTTTTTTCTATCTATGTGTATTCCTTGGGGATAAAAATATGATCTTATTTATATCTGCTATTTCCCAAAGGGCTGGGCATTGTGCCTTGTAGGGTAGACTTACAGTAAATGTTTTCTGAATTGAAATGATTTTCTTAGAGTGCTCTGATTTTATGATTAGAACTGATAGGTCAGATGAAAAGCATTTCAGAGGTGTCTTAGCTATGACTTAGTTCAAATAGAAAGTTTACAATTGTTTCCATTGACAATTTGCTAAGAAGAAAGAGGTGGAGGCAGAGGGGAAGAGACAGATGACCGAAGAGAGACATAGATTACGGAGATCAGGGGATAAAAAAATTGACATACGTGACAAAGTGTTATAGCCAGTTCCTTGGCCTTCCCCACCTTTAACTTTAAATTATAGTAATGTGCTGTTAGCAGTGCCCATGCCATTACAAGTAAAGACATCTCTTAAATTAAAAAATGAAATTGTTGATTCTCTTGATTCTTCCCCACAGCATTCATTTACTTATTTTAGATCAAACTGTGCCAACAAACACCAGTCCTGTTATTAAAGCAAAGTGTTTTGCTTTTAGTTACTTTCAAAGCAAACGAGGCTATATTGTTTAAGATAAATTAAAAAGTAAACCCTTGGAATGTGACTTTTTCCCTGAAGAGCTATTTCAGACCAGAGAAAAGCACTTTAAAAGAGCGGTGCTCTAAATTATTTTCTTCTGCTATTTAGGAATTGGGTGTCTGAAATATGTTTAAATTTTATTTTTGTTTTTAAAAAATGCTCCTAATTCTTTCCTTTTTTCCCCTCCCTGTGCTAAGCTAGTTCTGCCTGCAATGAACATAATTTGGTGAAGAGCAGAGGAAATACAACCTATTCCAGAATTCAGTGATACGGTCAGAGCTGAGAAGAAAAATTAAAGATCAAATAGCTCAAACTTTTAAATACTGTTCTATACATATTTTTAAGAAAAAAATAAAATCACTCATAAGTTCATAACACAGTGAAAACCACTATTTATATTTTAATATGCTGCTTTTCATCTTTGGCTATATATTTTCTTTTGCTTTTACTTACTGATTTTAAATAATATACTAAATTTTCCTTTAAACTTTGTTATTATGTGTTTAAAGACATTAGAGATGAAAAAGTATTGGAGGAAAATAGCCTATTTTACCTTCTCTGTTGAGATGTTACCTGTAGAAGGTAGAATTTTAGATTTAATTTTTACTATTTCTTTATACAGCCACAGTTAGATAATTGCTTCCCTGTAACCCTAAAATGTGTGGCCCCAGACAAATATTTGTTTGGCATGGTTCCTATTGATATAGATAATTCGAGTCCCCATAAATCATCATATCACTGCCATCCTACTGGTCATATCTCACATGATCCCCTCCAAAGAAACTCTTTCTGGCCAGCATGAACCATCTGCTTACAAAGCTGTCTCTCTGGAATCTGGATGGCCATTGCGCCCTCGGTCCATCCCATAGATATGAGTCCTGGAGCTCCTTCGAGACCCTATATGTGGGATGGGAGGCAGAGCGTCCTGAAGTGAAGGGGGAGGCCGGACCCATGCGGGTCTGCACGAGTGAGTCCAGACCAATCCAAACGGATGGTGCTGCTGTGCCTGGGTGGTCCCAGGTTCTGTGCTCCAAAGTCCAGGGACCGCTTGGCCTGGGGCACTGAGTAGGTGGCCCGTTTGTGTATACCACATGGTGACCAAGAGGGTGTGTTGAAATAGTGCTAGTACTGAATGCGTTGCAATTTTTTACTCTTTCCTCTATTTCAAGAAAAATGATTCTTAGGTTTGGTTCATTTAAATTTTTAAAAATAATGCCAAATTATGAGGTTCTACAAATTCTGTTCTAGAAACAGATATGTACTCATGTATATTAATAAGATAATTATATACAGATATTCACCTATTGATGTGGCAAGAACTGATTTCACACATTGATTTCCTTGCTTAGACGCATCATACTTCATTTTTTCTTTTAAGCAAGAGAAATTGGGTGTATTTTTGCAAGCAACATACTACCAAATAAGCCCCAAGTTTTCTTACCATCAGAGAAAGATTATTTAAAATGCAAGGAAACTCTAAATCACTATATAAATAAAATGTATTTCATGTAATATTAAAGGGAAAAAATTATTATGCTTATTCATTAACTAGCTAATATAGTAATAGCTCTGACTTCAGGTAATTAATCCTCCGTTTGCAACCTAATTTACCTAATTTCAATTTACCATAACTGTAACTCAGAGTTTTGGAAGCTTTTATAGCTGAAGATCCTTCTACTTTGAAGGTGGTTGTAATTATTCCACTTTCATTTGCCTGATTTTTTCTTTCCAGGACATTTTATCATATATTTTTATGGGATGTAGCATGAAAATATGCTCATTTGACAATATAAGGTTGAAGGCTTGATATGGAATGTTGGCCAAGAAAAGTCATGCTCTGAAAGGCTAGAAGAAAGGATGATATGGCTTCCAGAATAGTCTTCTACTTAATAGCAGAAATGAATTCTCCTTTTTCTAAAGATCTGCCAATGGCTCCCACTAGCCTGAATTGGCAAGGAAAATCTCAAAACACATTATCCTGTTTTCCTGCGTCAAATTTTAACCAATGATTTTTAATTTTTTCAGTTAAATTTCAAATAATTATAGTGATAATTGATTCATATCTTCATTCAAAGTTTAATGGCCAGTTTTTTAGAATAAATAGATATTTTACCTTCAATTCAGCATTCAGCTGTAATCCTTGTGAACAAGACTCTTTTCCAGAGCAGGAGGCATGAAGGAAAACATTTGTTTAATCCCAATTATCTTCCAGGATGAAATCTGCTAGGACGCCAACAAAACCGAGTAATCGCTACTATTTAAGAAAGTGATAATGTCAATTATCTAATAGTATTTTAGTTTTTGTTAAAAACATTAAGCGTATTCATGCTCAAGTTCGTGAACATGTGCAGTCTGACTTCTGTCAGTGGGCCAATACTAACGTTACGTAGTTGTCTGTTTTTGGATGTGCCTCTGTGTGTTAATGTTTCTTTCCTTCCTCTCTGCTGTAACGACATGCCCTGGTCTTCCAGTGAAGCTGGTGATAACTCGAGCGTTGATGATTACTGCGGATATTCTAGCTACGTTTGGATTTATCACCCTGCTTCTTGGTCTCGACTGTGTGAAATTCCTCCCTGAGGAGCCGTACGTTAAAATCCGCATCTGCTTTGTTGCTGGAACCACATTATTAATAGCAGGTACTGGTCTGGACTAACGTAGAGGACTTGGCGTGGAAAAGACAGGTATTGTTTCAAAGTAGTTCATCTTAGGATCATCCGTGGCCTGCTTTTCTAGATTAAATTAATAAAGAGCACATCTACCCGTCCTACTGTCTTTGGCTTTGAAATTGGATGATTAGGCTTTTGTCCATATCCCATATCAAAATATGCCAAAATTCACCAACTATTTTTTCAGCCATTTGAAAAGTTATATAATGTTTCAAAAAAATAAATTCTTTTGTGATTATTCATGAAGTTAAATTCTAAAGTAAGTCCCAAACCACCACCTCCTTAGCTGTACCCACCCCCACCAATTCTTTTTAAGCAATGAATTAAATTGTGCCAAATCCTGTATTAAACTTTCCCCATGCACCAATCCATTTGATCATGAATGTAATGATAAACAGATCACATTATTATCCCCACTTAAGAAGCAGATAAAGAAGTGGAATTCTGAAGACTAATAAATTCAGCATGACTAATAAACAATAACTCAAGAAGTAGTTTCTTTGCGTTCACTCATAAAGTAGCAAAATTGAAACATTACTCAGGTCTGTCTTCAACTTCAAAGCTTATTCCTCCTCTGTTACAACATTATGTCTTCTTTGAATCTAAATGCAAGTAAGGAGGAGGCATGCTGTCGAAGAAATCAGAGTGCAAGAAGATTATAAATCAAGGGGCACACGGCAGAGAGAAAACCATCATATTATCCTGTAGCTGCAAAAATTTAACTAAACAAATAAAAGCAAGAACCTGACCAGTCAGTGCAGGAAAGTGAATGGATAGGGGTTTTGGAACTAAAAATACTTGGAGATATATTTGTGTGATATCTTTACCTACATGTCTGTTTCCTGACTTGCAAAACAGGTAAAACTGGGGCGATAGTATCCACCCTGAACTGCTGCTGTAAAGATTTGGTGTGGGCAGAGCAAGCTCTTAGCAGAGGGCCTAAACCTTTATGCCCCAAACTGGGGCTTCTCTGATTATTTCACACAGGAATGTTGAATCCAGTTCCTAATGATCCTCAGGTTGCATTTAAAAAATCACAAAAGTTTAGGAATCTATCCTTTTTAAGACATTAATTTCTATATCCAGCCTGCCCATAGCATAAAGCTTTTGTATATAACAATATATTTTATTTAACAAATTTAAACACTATTTAAAGATATACAATTTTATTCCAAAAATTTAATTTTGAGGACTTAGTATATACTCATTTTTTAATGAACCAATAAAGCAAATACAATTTAAAGAAAACACAAGTCATTGAAGAAAATTTTTGTAGGAATGACTGAAGAAATGACTTCATGATCGGTGATGGCCAAAACTTTGAAATCATCATTCGGAATTGGTAGTAAACATGAACATATTTTTAGAAGGCCAGAATCTGTTTTGAACATTCAGAGAAGGAATTTCTAACTTAAATCAATGTTTAAGGATTATAGAAAAGGTATGGTTATTTATACATTGTTTTCTAAAGGTCAGCCCTTCTTCAATCTCTTGCATTAAACGATTAGAAGAATACAATAAAATCATGATTCAAACAGATACTACAAACTCTCTGGGGAAATAATTTCAGTTTTTTTGAGGATTAAACATTTCAGAAACAATCGTTTAATCCAGCTTTATGTCCCCCAGCTCCCTACCTTTCTTTTTGGCATGTACGCCATCCCATGAGATTGATACCTTTAAAGTAAGAGAGACCCGGTGACATCATTGCAAACTAGTCAGTTATCAGAGAGGCTGATCTGTGGTGGTTACATTGTATTTAAAGGGAATAACATTTCTTGATCCACTCTTACATGGTGTGGGAGGAGTAAATAAAGACTTATTTGAAAATAAAGACTTTTAAAATTATAGTCTTTGATCTCAATACCCTAAAATGTATGACTTTAAAAGCATGGCTCCCAGGCAGATGCTGGTTATGTAGTTGGCGTTGCTGCAATCATGGAGCTAAGGAACAACAGAATACTCTTCGTGATCTATATTTGCAATTAAAAAATCAGCATAGAACAAATATAAGCTCTATAAAATTTATATTATCCCATATGATCTTTCGTGTTTTTTTTAAATTTTCTTTTATATAATACTGAAGTATCATTGGAAAGACACAAAAATTAAAGAAAATCATGGTAGTTAGTTTAGGTTAGTATATACTAACAGATGAACATTGCATTATTTTGTTTCTGTATTTCCCTTGAGGTATAAACTGAAATAAAATCTAAAAGACACAAGATTGAAGCAGAAGGAGGAAACAGAAGATGTATTCAAAATTTGAGTTGCTTATGAATCCATAGTATTGCTGTTACCTCTCTAAATGATGTCATTTATTGGGGAGAAATCAGCTTTCCTTGGATTTAAATTTAGAAAATGCCCATATTATTCTTTACATCCTCTCTTTCTTTCAGGCGCCCCAGGAATCATTGGTTCTGTGTGGTATGCTGTTGACGTTTATGTGGAACGTTCTTCTTTGGTTTTCCACAATATATTTATTGGCATCCAATATAAATTTGGTTGGTCTTGTTGGCTTGGAATGGCAGGTTCTCTGGGTTGCTTTCTGGCTGGAGCTGTCCTCACCTGCTGCTTATATCTCTTTAAAGGTAAGAATAAAATAAAATAGCACATTTCCTTGCTTCCTTTCCCAGCTTAAAGGAAACACAACTCACAAGAACAAAATGAAATTGTTTATTTAAATTCCTATCTATTACCTTTCAAAATTCCAGTTATTCAAGGGCAACAGAATCACAGTACTCAAACCTTATTTCCCAGTTAGTGGTATATTTGTTGGAATAAATATCCATGGTTACAACTGTGTCCAATATTAAATACATAACTGTTACTGTGGCTTGTCATAATCTTATATATATATACATACATATGTAGTATATGAGATATATATGTAACTTCATTCAGTCAATGAAATTTATATTTAATGTTAAGTGGAGAAGTAGGCTAAGAACCAGATAAATATCTATTGTTAAATAATTTGTTACATTGTTTTCTTAAAATATCACTTAAGAAACTAATTAGAGAAAAAATTCATCATCTGAATTTTTAATCTATTAATAAAAACTACTTTCAGGATGAAAATACTAGATTATTTTAGGGTTCCTAGAGAATTCTTATTTTGTTATCTATATTCTCACCTCTTTGGGGAAAGAATATGTAACATGGCATTATTTCTACATTTTCTAAAATGTACTGAGTCATATTTATTTTTATATCTCTGTATTTGTGTGTTTCAAATAGATGTTGGATCTGAGAGAAATTATTCTTATTCTATGAGGAAAGCCTATTCAACTACAGGTGTTTCCATGGCCAAGTCCTATGTGGCCCCTCGGACAGAGACTGCCAAAATGTATGCTGTAGACACAAGAGTGTAAGATGCCACTTATCAATGTGTTTATATACTATTTAATCAATAAATATAGTCAACTTAGTAAAATAGCATGTCATCTCAGGAACATTTATACTTCATGGGCAACAAGTGATCACTTAGCCTTTCCATTATTCTCATATTCTCTTTCATTCTCTCTGTTTCTCTCCCCACACACTTTCCCTGTATTTTAAGATAAGTATGCTAGGGGATAAAAATGTTTGTTATTTCTGTTAGAAAATAAGACATTATGATATTAAAATAAAGTGATACTTTAAAATGGAAAGTAGTCTCTAAAGAGGCCAGAAATCCTAATCTTTCAAAGGACTTACACACTCTTATCTTTCTCCATGGCCTTTGGTTCAGTTTTTGTATTCTCAATATTGGGTGAGTTATTTGATAACTTTGAGGAAGATGATTCTTTTCAATTCTAACTGGTGTATCAAAGTCTACCATTGCTCTGATTCTATAAAAGGAGAAACAAAGAAAATAATAGCTTCATCTACTACCCACCGGTGGGTGTTAAAGTTAAGAAATTCTTCCTCTGCATTCTAAATGTCAAAGGTAGATGATATATTAATACAGGAGTCAGTGGTGACTATCTATCTCATTGCAACATAAGAAATCTGTGTATTATTTCATCACTATTGTAATTTTGCCTATACTGGATCATCAAATTATCATACCAGAGCAGTAATAGATCTGCCATAGAGTTCATTCACTTATTAATTGAATATCCAAATATGTTTCATGAATATATCATATTAGAATTCACCAACTGAAGTGCCCACTCACCCCTGGGGTCTCAGTAACCAGCAAAAATTTGACAATTGACAAAATTTAACAAATATATGTGGTTAAAATATATAAAGTTTAGAACTCTCTGCTGAAAAAAATAACTGTTCCTCATAAAATGTGTTATTTTTAAAAAATAGAATTATATACATGCCTAGAAGTCAGTAATGATTGCTAATAGAATTTCATCCATATTTATAATGTAATCATCTTGAATTTTTTAATTGTAGGTTTTTGAAACCATTATAAAAATTAAATATCTAGTTTTCTGATTTCTTGTGATTCACATGAATATCATTAATACCTTTGTGGTAACCTTGCAGCACCTTAAAAGAATATCAGCTGAACTAGAAATTAGTTCTTTGGAAAAATGAAAATTAAATTGTGAATTTATGAAGACACAAAAATAAAAGTTTCAAATTTAAAGAGCTAAGGGTGTTGTGAAAATGAGTTGATGAAATCCTAGTACACGTATTTCAGAATGTTCATGATGTTCCATGGAATCTCTTTAACAGTATTCTCTGGAGCAATTCCAATCTAATCTTAGAATTAAGAGGGACTGATTCACCTTTATCTCCTGGATATTATTAACTACATAATTGACATTAAAATTATTTTCAGGTCAGATATGCTAGTTATATGTGTATTATCAAATACATATTATTTTGCTTTACTTTTTGGTTACTTTTAAATTTTTATTACCATTTTATTCTGCTTTCTATCATGTTTTATATATTCTTTTTTAAAATTTTTATTAGATCATAATTGTGTACATTGGTGCAATCATGTGGCACAATGTGCTGACTTCATATACAATCTGAAATACTTTCATTGAACTATTTATCATAGCCTTCATGGCCTTTTAATCACTATATGAAGACATTTATATTCTACATTTATATATTCTAACAAGTCTCTTGAAATTCCCCTGGAAAAAGGCAGAGGAAAATAGATTAGGTTTTAAAAGTGTTAAATTTATCCTTTTAAAGATTTCATTTGTATTAGAAAATATTTCAAAGACTCCTGGTGATAATTAATATGTATTATGTGTAACTACTTTAAATATTGTCTCAGTTAAAATGTTTGTATATCCTAAAGGGAATAACAGTATTTGGGTTTTTAAATTTATTTCAAATATTTATTTCTAATCCATTATAATTTAATGAAGCATCCCAAAATAAAGTATAAAAAGAATATAATTTGTATAGCAACTAATGAATAACAAACAACTATTGAATAGTGAGGAATTAATAATTGACATGGTGGTTGATTAATATGTCTAGGAAGAAAAAGTAATATAAGCAAACAATATACACACATAATGATATTATTATGTTGAAATGATAGAAGAGCTCACTAAATTCTGGGTAGTATAATTTAGTCATGCCTGTCAGTAGTTAGTAATAAAAAGAGAAAATTGGAAAATTGGAAGTGCTATTTAGCTACCCCTTTATCAACTGTTTATAGTATATTTTATAACTGAAATGAGTTTTTCATTATTACAAAATTTGTGTATTTGTGTTATAGAAAGAAAACACAAAGAATAAAACACGTATCGTATTTAAATACCAAGGTACCATATTCTCTCTATGTAAAACATCACAATTCCTACAACTTTATCGACTGCCCACCCACCTACTCATCCTCCTACGTAGTCTACACTTAAATACACACACACACACAGGCTTTCGTGGGTACACATCTCTTTTTTAAAGATATCATTCCATATATGTTGCCTTGTACATACTTTCTTTTCTAAGTTAACAATCTCTGCCTTTTGGTAACAATACTTTCTCATCTCAATTAATACTCAGTTCATATTAAATTTCCTTGAGCATTTCAAAAGACACGGTACACCTGTTTTGTCCAAACCAGCATTTTCTTGTCACTTGGTAGATGTGTCCCTTCCATCTCTGTCAACTGAGCTACCTTGTGTTCCACTGACCCTGATTTGTTTAAAAAAAAAAAAAAACTGAACCTGTTTTCCTACATTTTGTACTACCTTGCGGATTTTTCTAGCAATATCATTTTGTTCACATTCTCACCACCTTTTATTTTCCATTAAACTGGAACTGCGATCTAAATGCTACATATGTGCAGAATCAGGTTTAATAGCTTTTATTAATAGAATACACCATAGAAGATGTGACAGCGTACTTGGAGACTAATATCTGGTTGATTTACTCTTAGTTTAAATGCTAAAATTTTCCAATTAGGATATAACAGTCTTCCATTTTCAGTAATATATTTTTTCCTTTAATGACAAAATAAGTAATCACTGTGGTTTTATTTTGGAACTATGAGAATATCCCAACCCTGGTCAGCCATACACAAGATAGTTTTAACAACTGTACATCTTTATCTGAGTTAATGTGTTAGTTAAGATTGGTACAAAGAGGATTTTCTAATTCTGTAGCATCTACATGTTTAGTAGAAATTCTTTCATAAAATAAGTCTATATATCTTCATCTGAGTCTGTTCAAGTTAGCCTGAAAGGTAGGATCAATACTTAATTTTTTCCCCTTAGTTACCAATTAGCTGATCCAAACTAAGAAGCTGGTTTATTAGTGGGATGATATATAATTTATTTTTTATGTTAATTAGCTTGATTTAATAATTAAATAAGGTATACATATATCAAGCAGCATAGTATACACAGTTAATACATACAGTTTTTAATTTGTCAATTATACCCTAATAGATCTAGGGGAAAGAACTGTTTAATTTCTTAGAAGAAGGAGCTTACTTTACAAGGACAATAAAATAAATGTGATCTTTCCATTTTCTGTTAAATATACTTTCAACCATTCTCTGCATATTTTATCTGACATAACTCATTGGCTTTGAAATGAGCTGCTGTCAGAATATCCTTAGTGGATCCAGAAGCCAATCTATTATTAGTGATTTAGTCTGGAAAATTTGATATAAACTCATGATATTTGGGGCAACTACATGTGTCTGCCTTTTCTGATGATAGTTTAGTTGAACTGAAACTGAGTTCAGCATCTAAAATAGTCTTTCAAAAGTGAAGAAATAAAAAAAAAAAAAGGAAAAGGGGAGAAAAAATAAAATAGATATTAAGGCTCAGAGTTAGGGGAATCTAAATTTCTCCTATAGCCTCAGAACCTCTCTCAGTCTTTTCAATATTAGGGAATATTCTTATTCTCAGAAGTTTCTACTCTTTACTAAGTGACACGTATTCCTTAAAAGGCTACTTATTTTCTTCAAAGTTAAAAAATATTATATGAGGTGGCTCGGTGCCTGTAGCTCAGCAGGTAGGGGGCCAGCCACATACACCAGAGCTGGCGGGTTCAAATCCAGCCTTTGCTTGCTAAACAATGACAGTTCCAACCAAAAAAGAGGCAGGCTTTGTGGCAGGCACCTATAGTCCCAGCTACTTGGGAGGCTGAGGCAAGAGAATCGCCCAAGCCCAAGAGCTTGAGGTTGCTGTGAGCTGTGATGCCATGGCACTCTACCCAGGGCGACATAGTGAGACTCTGTCTCAAAAAAAAAAAAAAATTATACTAGAAAGCTGGAGTTTTCTCTGGGTGGTCAATTTCATGGAAAATACAAAGAATGTTTTGTTTGCTTTTGGTTTGGGGCTTTTAATGACAGTGGGACAATTAGAGAGATTAGAAAAGAAAATGGCAAAAACAGCATTGAAATTATTTTTATGCAACTCATATCTGGCATGCCTTAGAGTTGGTTGACAAGATATTAAGTCTACCAATCTCCTTTCTAGTATAAAGATACAAAAGAATCAGAAAGAATTTTATTTTATTCTTCTTGGATATAGAAGACAAATGAAAATATTAAAAATCTTACTCATGTGTAGTATCAACCAATATCTCTTTTGTATTTTTTGGTTTGTTTTTGAATACTTTATTGCTTTTGGATGTGTTGTGTCTTAAAATGCATAAATATTTATAAAAAACTATGATGCAAAAGAAAACCTCTCAGACAATCTAGAATGCTAGAATGCTTTACCCAACTCATAAAGCAACATATTGAGAAAGGCCAGATTTTCACCAAATACAATCATTGCTCTAAACTTGGTTGGACTCTCTTTAGTAGGCCTAGACCTTTCTATTTATTATTATTATTTTTTTAATTAAATCATAGCTGCGTACATTAGTGCAATCAAGAGGTACAATGTGCTGATTTCATATACAATCTAAAATGTTTTCATCAAACTGTTTAACATACCCTTCATGGCATTTTCTTAGTTACTGTATGAAGACATTTGTATTCTGCATTTAGTAAGTTTCGCCTGTACCCTTCTAAGATGCACCATAGATGTGGCCCCACCAATTACCCTCCCTCCACCCCTCTCCTTTCCCATATTCTTGTGCTATAGTTAGGTTATAGCCTTCATATGAGACCTTTAAATTAGCTTCATAGTAGGGCTGAGTACATTGGATACTTTTTATTATCATAACTGGTATATTTCTGAGAGCAAGTGAGTGCCATTAATAATTGAGGATGTTTCCAGAAAATCAAGGAGGTATGGTCACTCTATTAACTCAAAGACTGATATGATGTGTAGAATGTTTTGGCCTTGTTTTATTTTTCAGTATCATTATGGACTCAGATTTTATTTCATTCAATGAGTTTCAAGCTACTGTAATCATTTTTTTTGATACTCAAATTATTAAATTTCTTTAATGGCTCCCATGTTTTCTTGACACATTCTATTCATATTTTTTCAGTAATCTTAATGTTGAAGCACATACAGAAAATTACAATTTTCTAGCTAAATTTTCACAATATGAATATACCTATATGATATGATAAGTATCATGTTAAGAAATAGACTATCACCAACCTCCACCTGCCACCCTGCAAGAAGCTTTGCTGTCTTGCGTTCTGCCTATTAAACTCATAATCCTATGGGTAACCACTATCCTGATTTCAAACACCACAGGTTACTTTTGTCTGCATTTGAACTATTATATTTAATTCTTTGTGCCTGGCTTCTTTCATTCAACATTATGTTGTGATGGTCAAGATTCCTCCATATTTTTGCATATAGTTTAGTTTATTTTCATTGTTGTATAGTATTCAATTGCACAGATGTACCAAAATTTTTAATTCATTTTACAAGTGATGGATGTTTGGGTTGTTTCCAGTTTTTTGCCATTACAAATAGTGATGCTATGAGCAACCTCATACATAATTTGGGAGACATATGCACTTCTTTCTCTTGAAATTATATCTAGGAGAGGGGCAGTTGATCCCAGGTATGCATATGTTTAGATATAGTGGATATTGCCAAACAGTTTTACAAAGTTCTTGTACAAATGTACACTTTCACAATAGTTAATGAGAGTTCTAGTTGCTTTGCATATTTGCCAGCATTATGTGTTATCTATCTTTTTCATTTTAGCTATTTTCATGTGCACATACTGGAATCAAAACCCCCAAATTCGTAGTTTTTAGTTTTCCTAATAACTAATAAAATCCTGAATAACTGCACATGTTTGTTAAGCATTTGGATGGCTTTTTTAGTGAATTCATTTGCCACTTTGTCTGTCTGTTTTTCTTATTAATTTGTAGATATTCTTTACACATTTTAATATGAGTTCTTTACCAGTAATATGTATTTTAAATACCTTCTTCTAGATTATAGATTGCATTTTCACTCTCTTAATGGTATTTTCTGATGAAGACACGTTATTTTTAATATAGTCTGATTTATAATTTTTTAATGTTTTTTTTTAATAAAAAAATGGTGGGGTCTTGGTGTGCCACACCTTTTGGGGGCAAGACACGATTGTAAGAGGGTCTTTACAAATGCAATCAGTGTAACCTGGTTTCTTGTACCCTCAGTGAGTCCCCAACAATAAATTTTTTTAAAAAAGATTATCTACCCCAAATCATGAAAAAATGATTGAAAATCATTTTGAAAAAATGATTGAAAATCAAGAAAACAATGTTCTGTTTTCTTCTAAACTATGAGTTTTAATAACTCTTCGTGTTTTATTTTGTGAAAACCTTATTGAAGTGTAACATATATATGGAAATATGTATAAATTCTAAGTGTATAATTTGATAATTTTTTATAAACTGAACATAGCCGTATGTAATTGGCATTGAGATCAAGAAACAATAGTATACCAGAACTCTAGAAGTTATTATTCATGCAAATCCCAGATGATTTTTCTGGATAGCCTCAGGTAACTGAGGTTAGGAAATAACATTAAAAAGATATGAAACCAAGAAAATAAAAATAAAAAAAAGATATGAAACTATCCTTATATTGCCATCTGTTCTTTGAAAATCAAATAAAAATATATAGTAGGGAAGAGAATCCCAATTCATTTAATGGTGCTGGGAAAATTGGATAGCTGCATGTAGAAAACTAAAACAGGATCAACCCAGCTCACCACTCAAAAAATTAATGTGCTATGGAAAATGGACTTAAACCTAAGATATGAAACTATAATAATTGTAGAAGAAAATGTTGGAAAAACTCATATAAATGTTGGCTTAGGCAAAGAATTTATGAAGGAGACCCTAAAAGAAATTACAGCAAAAAAAAATAAACACATGGAACCTGATAAAATTAAAAGAGCTTATGCACAGGCAAGGATTCAATCAATAAAGCAAATAGACAACCTAAAGAATGGTAGAAATTACTCCATGCTATGTATCTAATAAAGTGCTGATAACCAGAATCTACAAAGAACTCAAGCAAATCAGCAGAAAAAGTTAAATAACGCCTTTAAAAAGGGGGCAAACCACATGAAGATATACTAATGACAAACAAACATGAAAGAATGTGGTCTCTAATCATCAGGGAAATGCAATTCAAAACCACAATGAGATTTCACTTAACTCCAATGAGAATGGCTCTTACCAATAAATCCCCAAACAACAGATGCTAACATGTGAGGAGAAAGGAAATCTTATATCTGTTGGTAAGACTGCAAACTAGTACAACCTCTATGGAAAGTTGTATGGAGAGACTTCAATTAACTAAAAGATCTACCATTTGATCCAGCAATCCCACTGCTATGTGTTTACCCAAGAAGGTTAAAAAAAAAAAAAAAACTATAAAAAAAGACATTTACAGTCAAATGTTTACAGTAGCACAATTCACAATTGCAAAGATGTGGAGACAACTCGAGCCCCTCCCAAATATGAATAGATTAATAAAATGTGGTATATGTGTACCATGGATAAAAGTGGTGATCTAGTATAATTTGTAATAACCTAGGTAGAACTGAAGACCATGCTAAGTGAAGTATCACAAGAATGAAAAAACAAACACCATGTGATGTGTACTCAAGAATAATTGGAACTAATAGTTCAATACTTACATGCACATATAGAAGTAAAACTCGAGGAAAATTAGGTGAGCGGGGTGTGTGTGGAATGGGTAAATGCACACTTCAGGGGTACAACGCACACTGTCTGTGGGGAAAGCACACTTAGGACTTTGATTCCTTACGTATGAAGGCAAATCATGTAGCAAAAATGTTTGTACCCCCATCATTTTCTGAAATTAAAAATAATATCTGAGTACAGATGATTTCCAGGCAAGGGGATTGGATAGTACAGCCATACAGCTTTCTAATTTTGTCCTTCATCATATGACTTTCTTGTTTGTGGTACTTATCAACTTTAAACTTTTTAAATACATGCACTTAAAATGTAATGAGTCCAACGTGTAGTTCACAAACAAATGTGCTAGTACAAGCAGTTGATTGACTTTACATTCACAACAGTGTGTACACACATACACATACACACACACACAAACGATACTTATTGGGATTAAAATTAAATAAGCCATTGAGAGTATAAAATCATAGCATACTTGTTTTGCTTCCAGAGTTTCATTTTTCTAACAATAGATTATATTTCGTGCGTTGGTGGATGTAATAAAGACTCAATAGTGCATTTTGTTTCAAAGCATGAACTACTGTTTCATTTCAAATACAGAGGGAACATCTGCCACTTACTTTAGGAATTAAATGTGCTGCTGAGTTTAAATATAAACCCAAATGTTTGTGAATAAATTTATTTCAAAGAATAAAAGGAATGGTTTTTATGGTGTTTTAATTCCAGATGACGGGGGTATGAAAATCTATAGTTTTTTCAGATTAATATGGTGGCACATATGCTCTTGTATGGTTAAAGTCTGAGTTGTAGGTGTGTCTTTACCCAGGAGGTATGCACTATTAACACCCTCTATGAGAAGTTGTATTAGCTTTAAAAAACTTCTTATAAAAATAATAATACTTTGGTGAGCATATTTTTTACAGAAAACTGAAAAAGTATTTTTAAAGTTTATATCGAAAGTTTCTCAAACTAGTAAATTTTAACATAACTGACTTCTTTTCAGTTTCCATTCATGAAAAATAGAAAATATATACAAATATGTACATGTAGATAGAAATAAAGGAGATGGCAAAGATGTTCTAGACAATTTTTTAATAATGCAAAATATGAGAAAAATAAGAGAAGAGAATGTTATCTAGATCATTATTCTATTCACGAGGTAGGCCTGCATACTGACATTTGCTGATTTGATCATTCACATCACCTTAATTTCATGTAATTCTCACTTT
>CAUYRH010170416.1:0-12151 GCA_963574655.1 Perodicticus potto | reverse complement strand
AAGGGCCAAATCTAACACGTCTTTTTTTTTTTTTTTTTTTTTTTTTGAGACAGAGTCTCACTTTGTCACCCTTGGTAGAGTGCTGTGGCATCACAGCTCACAGCAATGTCAGACTCTTGGGCTTAAGCGATTCTCTTGCTTCAGCCTCCCGAGTAGCTGAGACTACAGGCACCCACCACAATGCCTGGCTATAAATCTAGCAAGTCTTATAGACCAGTATTTTGAATTTTTCCTTTGTATGGAGGGAAAGGAGATGATTATTTAGGAGATGTTTACAACAGTTCAGGTTAAGAGATAATGGTGACTTTTAGACTACTGTGATGGCAGTTTCAATGGAGACGAAATAAGACAGTCTAAATCAGTGATTCTCAACCTTCTAATGCCGTGACCCTTTGATACAGTTCCTGTGGGTCACGACCCACAGGTTGAGAAACACTGGTCTAAATAAAGCCCTCACAAAGTCTTGGCATGTAGTACACACACTGTAAAGTGTAGGAATGTGGCTTTGCAGCCCGAGTCACTCGGCATGCACCTGCGACTTTTGCCTTCTTTTCCTGTAAATAATAATCAAGGCCAAATGGTACCAGAGATAAGACCCCTATCCTGTCTTCACAGAATAATTAAGTAATCTTCCTTGGAATGTAACAATCTATGATCAGTTAAATCACTGTGGTATATGGACTGGACTTATATGAAAAATATAATCCTGCTAAAACTTCATACATATATAAGTGAAACCTTAACTTCTCCACTTTGAAACACTGACCCCATTCGTCTGAAATTGGAGTTTCCAAGTGGCCATTCTTAAAGATTTGCACTCAACTAAACTGTATACTTAATCATATTTTCTGAATCTCATTATTTTAGGTTGACAAATGGGAAAATGTGTATCGATAATGGCAAATTCATTTCAATCTAGCAGGTCAAATTTCATGGATTGAAAACTACCATCTCAAGCATAGAGAAGGATTCTGAACCCCCCTTAGATTAGAAATGTCTGTCATGAGCTCTGGATCAGACGTTATTATAAAGCACCACTCAATAACGACTGTCAAGTAAAAACAAGATTCTTATACAGGGCTGGGCACTGTGGCTCACGCCTGTAATCCTAGCATTCTGGGATGCCACGGCAGCTGGATTGCTTGAGCTTAGGAGTTCAAGACCAGCTTGAGCGAGAGTGAGACCCCATCTCTAAAAATAGCGGGGCATTGTGGTGGGTACCTGTAGTCGCAACTACTTGGGCGGCTGATGCAAGAGAATCACTTGAGGTTTATGTTGAGCTATGATGCCATGACACTTTACCAACGGTGACAAAGTGAGATTCTATCTCAAAAAATTAAAATTCTTAATACAGACGACTTTGAGTCATTTTTCTTCATAATAATATAAAAAGAAAGGGTAATCTTTAGCACTTGGGGGGCTGAGGCAGGTGGATTACCTGAGCTCATAAGTTTGAGACCGTCCTGAGCAAGAGCAAGACCTCATCTCTAAAAAAATAGCCAGGCATTGTGGAGGGTGCCTGTAATCCCAGCTACTTGGGAGACTGAGGCAAGAGGATCACTTGAACCTAAGAGTTTGAGGTTGCTGTGAGCTAAGCCACCACGGCACTCTACCAAGTGTGACCAAGTGAGACTCTGTCTCAAAAAAAAGTAAGGTGGTCTTAAGTTACAATAGGAAAAAATTATTAAAAAAAAAAAAAAAAGCAGACTCAGAGCCTATGGTTCAGTGGCTAGGGCACCAGCCACATACACCAGAGCTGGAGGGTTTAAATCCAGCCCAGGCCTGCCAAACAACAATGACAACTACAACAAAAAAGAAGCTGGGCGTTGTGGTGGTCCCAGCTATTTGGGAGGCTGAGAAAAGAGAATCGCTTAAGCCCAAGAGTTTGAGGTTGCTGTGAGCTGTGACGCCATGGCACCCTATCAAGGGCGACATAGTGAGACTCTGTCTAAAAACAAAACAAAATAAAACAAAAAAAGCAATGTCTGATAAATGATGAACTATAGAAACATACAGAATTGAACTTGGGTTTGGAAGTATTCATGGGCAAACATGGGGATATTCATGCCCTACAAACAAAGGGATACACAGGCAACTTAGTTTAACGTAGGTCAAATTCTTTATCCTCTCTTGGAGATTCATGATGGCTACCAGCATGTTAAAGCTTCAGAAAAGAAACCTCTTTAAGGTGTTTAACCCAGAATTTTCCAATTTATTTGACTAGAGAATTTTTTATACATTGCACTTCTATCCCATAAAAACACAATGTCTGCATTAATACTGCATTACAACAATAAGATGTGCTAACAACATTTATAATGTCATCTTTGTGTGTTTGTTTGTTTTGTAGAGACAGAGTCTCACTTTGTCACCCTCAGTAGAGTGCGATGGCATCACAGCTCACAGCAACCTCCAACTCCTGGGCTTAGGGGATTCTCTTGCCTCAGCATCCCGAGTAGCTGGGACAACAGACACCCACCACAACACCCGACTATTTTTTTGTTGCAGTTTGGCCAGGGCTGGGTTTGAACCCACCACCCTCGGTATATGGGGCTAGCACCCTACCCGCTGAGCCACAGGCACTGACCATTTTTTGTTGTTGTTGTTGTTTGTTTGTTTGTTTTTTGTTATGGCTTTTGTAGAGCTCAATCAGTAGGGACCATGGGGAAAGAGGTAAGGAGACTAGTGTTTGTTTTTAGAGAATCCTTCCCACTTAGAGAAGACTGGTTGTATATATGGCAACTTGGCTCTGAATTCGAATACTGATCTTGTGAATGTCAATTTTTAAGCTTTGGCTGATGAAGATCAATTTGTAGCGTGAACACATGTTCTAAAATTGCTTAAACTCAGCCCACCCAGCAGACACACAGATTCTAGAGATGGGGGCCAGTCCCAGAACAGTAGAGCTTATTCATTTTGGAAGTTTCCAAGTTTTACTTCAGTGCTTGATACATTAAAGATACTCACAGTAAATGGATGAATACATAACTGAATGAGTAATTATGGTAACTATCTGTGCTCTTGAAAAAAGGTAATTACCAGGCCAAGAGATATTATGCCAAACTTAGGAGAAATTTTAAATAAAACAATAAATCTTAGAAATGAACAAGATTTCCTTTTTTTGTTCTGTGGAGATTTAGCAAGTTAGAACTTTGTCTGAACTATACCTACTGAAGAAACTAGCATCTTTGGGTAAAACTTTACTAATGTTTCTGAGTCACTTTTTCTTTTAATTGGGCGAGTTACTTAATCTCCTTGTTTTCTTGTCTCCTGAAATAGGTGACCTCTAAGGTCTTTTTTCCATTCAGATGTGTCTGTGAATCTATTCACTTAAAAATACCATGCTTTGTGCTTGCTTTTTTTTTTATTTTTCCTTGCAACAATGGAAAAGTGTATAATCTTCATAATAAAACCAGGTCTGAATCCAAACTGAAAGGGCCCCAGGAAAACACAGAATTCCAGAATGTTTTGCAAGAAGATCCTTACTCATTAAAGGAATGCTCATAAAAGGAAAATAAGAGCTCTATTAACATATTTTCCTACAGAAGAGCTGCCTGAAGACTCTTCCACTGAATCTCAGCAGGAGCAGCACTCTCCTTTGTGCTGTCTTCAGGAACACAGGCCACCACAGGAACTGGTGACACGGGTAAGTCCTCTAACAATCTCTAGATACTATTAAGAGCCAACACCTACATGTGCTTATTAAGTGGCAGCCACTGTTCCAGATGTTCTATTCCTACGCATTCATTTAGTCCTGACTACGCTCTTATGAACTGGGTAGTATTATTATCTCCATTTTATAGATGGGCAAAGTGAGGCATAAAATGTTTAATTTCCTCAGGGTTATGAACCTATTAAATTGTAAGATCACATCTGAATCAAGAGAGTATGGGTCCAGAATCCTGCTCTTCGCCAATCTGCTCTGCTGCTACCTTGGGATATATGCAGCCATTGACAAAAGCTGAAATAGACTAAGGTAACGCAAGTTTATGAGGAGTCCACTAAACTGTTAGGGACTGAGATGGATAAAATTATGAGGACCTCATGTCTGCTCTTACCCGACCAACAAATAAGCAATTTCCTTGGCAGAATGAAATGGGTATTAGAACAGATGGTCTGGGGAATTTGAGAATAGGATTTTCATAGGTATCTTAAGTAGAAGGAAAGCATTTCAGGTTCAAGTAAAAGTGTAGATTTTAGAGTATGCCAAATAGGCTTGTCTGCCCAGATTGGAAGACATACAGTGGGCATATGATGTTTGTCTCTTAGAAAGGTCTGAATAGAGGCTGGGCATGGGGGCTCACACCTGTAATCCTAGCATTCTGGGAGGCCAAGATGGGTGGATTGCCTAGGCTCACAGGTTTGAGACCAGGCTGAGCCAAAGCAAAAATAACTAGACATTGTGGCAGGCACCTGTAGTCCCAGCTACTTGGAAGGCTGAGGCAAGGGAATCGCTTGAGCCCAATGTTATTCTGCAGGCAACAGAGACCAATTTGACGTTTACTTTGGATAACTATGTATAATACTGGAGTATAGTCTAAACAGAAGGAATGAGAATTAAATTAGGGCAGTTTCAGTGACAGATATAAAAAAAGGATGATGTGGTGGATGTCATGATATGGTGCCCAGACCTCCCCTTAAGAAACAAAGATCTGGCCAGGTGTGGGGGCTCATACCTATAACCCCAGCACTTTGGGAGGCCAAGGCAGCTGGCTCACCTGAGCTTAAGAGTTTGACACCAGCCTGAGCAAGAGTGAGACCCCATCTTTACTAAAAAAATAGAAAAACTAGCTGGGTGTTATGGCAAGTGCCTGTAATCCCAGCTACTTGGGAGGCTGATGTAAGAGGATTGCTTTGGCCCAAGAGTTTGAGGTTGCTGTGAGCTAAGAAGATGTAACAGCACTCTACTTAGGGTGACAGAGTGAGACTGTGTCTCCAAAAACCCCCAAAACAAACAATAACAACAATAAAACCGCAAACAGAAGCAAAGATCTTATTGTGCAGGTCACTGAGAAGACTGCCAATGAGGGTCCTCAGCTATCAACATTTTTACTCAAGGTCATGCCTTTCTTCCTGGTATGGTGGCATTACTGAGTGATTATTTAGGGGTGTATAGACACACCTACCTCTCACCACAGCTCAGGATAGCCCTGAAGGGTCATCCTAACTCCAGCATCCCCTCCACTGCAGTTGAACTTCTTTCTGTGCCAGCTGTTATGCTAAGAGCACTCCCCTGTAAGCCTCCCCTACATTGATCTCTGCCTTAGACTTTCATCATGGAAACTCAACCTGCTTCTGAGGGCTGTACGATTCATTGTAAAAGCAAAACCCACATTGGGCATAGAGGCAGGAATGCAGCAAGTGGAAGAGGAGAAGGACACATCAAAGATGAGGCCCAACCAGGGCAGCTAAAAGGAGGGCGGTCACAGCCAGTGCTGTCTCTTCCCTGGAAAACTAATAGCCCCTCAATGGCTCCCTGCTGATAATCTCTATTGTCTGCACATAAGCTAGAAGGATTCTTGGTCCAAACCCTTCTGTCCTGCACAGAAGAAAATCTGGCCGCCAGATACCTCCCCAGCCTCCCCATGCTTCCTGTACTCCAGCCAGACTGTCCTTCTTGCAATTCTGGGACATACCAACCACCTGCCTGTGGAGCCCCCCGAAATTTCCATGGCTCCTGTTTCGCTTCATTCAGGCCTGTCTGCTCAAACATCCCTTCTCAGAAGGTCTCTTTCAAGTAACCCATTCAAATTAGCAAGATCATTTTCTCTTTCTTAAACCTGCTTAATTTCCCCCCCCCCCGGCAAAGCACTTATTTCACTTTGACATTGACATAGTATCTACCTATATACTTGTAATGAAAATTAGAGACACAGAAGAAGTATGTTTCTCAGCAGGACATCTGAGTTCAATTTTGAATGTGTTGAGTCTGAACAGCCTTTACAATAGTTACATCAGATGTTTAGAAGACACTTACCAATTCAGGTTTCTAGATAAAGACAGAGAAGGTGCTCCTCAGAGTGTCTGACACCCTGTGAAGCGTGGTGGGGAGAATGAGCTAGAACAGCAGTTCCCAAGCTGTTCTGAGGCATCTTAGTCTCATGAGGGGCTCTTTGAAATAAAGAATAGAATGGTCATATTCTTTTAATGAAAGACAAACCAATTCAAAGAGGTTTAATTTTTAAAAGTTAATGAAGAAAGAAATGATCAGAGAGGGAAAGGAAGAAGGAGAGCGAGACAGAGGGAGAGAGAGAAAGGAGATTTATTGGCTTATGTAACTGCAAAGTCCAGAGGTTCAGGCTGGACCAGATGCAGGGACTCAATGGGAATCCCACAATTTGGTCTCTCTCCCTCCCTCAGCTCTGCTCCTGTCTTCTCTGAGATGACTGTATTCTCAGCCAGACTATCCAAACCGCCACATGGCAAGTAGACCACTAACTTTGGTTCCAATTCCTTCCTATCAACAAACCCAATGAAAGACAGAGCCTTTTCTTTTCTTTTCTTTTCTTTTCTTTTTTTTTTTTTGTCATTGTGCAAAACTTTATTAAAGGTCTTTACAGAGCAACATCCAGATTCCAGATACATCTGCCAAGAGAAGACAGAGCCTTTTCTCCAGTGGTTTGTGAAAGGCAAGATACAGTGGCTCAAGCCTGTTATCTTAGCACTCTGGGAGGCCAAGATGGGAGGATTGCTTGAGCTCAGGAGTCCCAGACTAGCCTGAGCAAGCAAGAGTCAGATTTCATCTCTACTAAAAGTAGAAAAACTAGCCAGACGTTGGGACCTGTAGTCCCAGCTACTCGGGAGGCAGAGGCAGTGGGATGGCTTGAACTCAGGAGTTTGAGGTTGCTGTGAGCTATGATGACTCCATGGCACTCTACCCTGGGCTACAGAGTGAGACTCTGTCTTGAACAACAACAACAACAACAACAAAAATACCTTCAAAAAAATCCAAAGAATTGGGCCTAAGGAGCTGGTTCAGCATGAGTCATATACCAGGAGGGGCTTATTCAGAACTGTCTTGCAGCCCTCAGAAGCAGGTGGACTTTCCAGACATGAGTGAGGCTCAAACCTCCTGGGTGAGCTGGAGGCTCTCAGGAGTTGATTATTGGCCTCTCTTCCCTACTCCACATTCAGTGATTTCACTTTGGGAGCTTGAAATTGGCCATGGAAAGATTCCTTACACCTGCAAATTGGCAAATCCTAGGTATTAAGAATCTTTTTCTTTGGAGAATTGGCTGTTAACACTTATTAGCACATCATTTGTTATATGATGATTACAAAAGCAGTAGAATGGAGAACTGACCCACCAGAACTCAGGAACTAAGAATGAAGGAGAAGTGGTTCCCCAAAGGACAACTGGAACCTTGTCAATAAAAGCAGGGTGAATGAATGTTGGGAAGTGTCTTCTCATATATTATGTTACATTATCACATCATCACATCATGTTATATTAAAGATCTATAATGAAGGCTCAGCGCCTATGGTTCAAGCAGCTAAGGTGCCAGCCACATGCACCTGAGCTGGCAGTTTCCAGCTCGGGCCGCCAAACAACAATGACAGCTGCAACCAAAAAAATAGCTGGGCGTGTGGCGGGCGCCTGTAGTCCCAGCTACTTGGGAGGCGGAGGCAGGAGACTCCTTTGAGCCCAGGAGTGGGAGGTTGCTGTGAGCTGTGATGTTATGGCACTCTACCCAAGGGTGACAGCTTGAGGCTCTGTCTCAAAAAATATATATATATATCTATAAGAAATTAAGGACTCTATAAAGGTCTGTAATTTTTAAAACTGCTTAGGTTAACTTATTGTCACCAACTCTTTTTTGATTAGGGAGTCCCTTTTTTCATAAAACTCTGATTAACCTGTCAATGCCTTCAGAAAATAGTGCACCAAAGTATACAGATACAAAAGGAGGGAAGTAAGAACAAATAACCATTAATATGTAGATCTTTTTGCAGTGTTAGTGGCTAGGGAATGAAAGATTCTTATGCTCCTCTTTCTCTTAAAATAGCAATTAGAAAATATCTGGAAATGAAAAATATGTATGTACGCGTCTGTGCAATTGTATGGAAGAGAAAGAGAATCCAAATGTGGAAAAATGTCAATAATTGCTGAATACCAGTGATGTTTATACTGTTGTTCATCATACTATTCTCTAAGTTTTGTATAGGTTTTTAATTTTTCAAAATAAGAAATTGAGAAAAATGTTGCCAGGTGCCGTTATTAATAATTTACCTCTCTAAAATGTGTTAAATGTAGACACAATACATTTTACAGTTAAAAAAAAAAAAGAAAGAAAATATCTGGAAAAAAAGATTAAAAAAGAAAGAAAGAAAGAAAATGTCTGATATGGGACGGCGCCTATGGCTCAGTGGGTAGGGCGCCGGCCCCATATACTGACGGGTGGCGGGTTCAAACCCAGCACCGGCCAAATTGCAACAACAACAACAACAAAGCCAGGCATTGTAGTGGGTGCCTATAGTCCCAGCTACTCGGAAGGCTGAGGCAAGAGGATCGCCTAAGCCCAGGAGTTGGAGGTTTCTGTGAGCTGTAATGCCTCAGCACTCTACCGAGGGCTATAAAGTGAGATTCTGTCTCTAAAAAAAAAAGAAGAAGAAGAAAATATCCAAACCCAACTAATATGTCTGCAGACTTTAAGTTTTAGCCACTATAATAGGTTTAAAATCAAAGGAACAATAAAATCTTTCAGGCTGGATAGTATATGTTAATTTCTAATACTTGTATGGGCTGTAATTAACCTTGGGTCATTGAGAAATCAAATGTTTAGGCTTTAAGAGTTTAGTTCTAAACCTTTATCTACTGCTATGATAGGAAAAATGAAAGTCAGAGAGCAATAAAAAAATACAAATTTTAAAGAAGTTTCTTCTTTTCTTTTGTCTTTTTTTGGCAACTCAGTTTAATAAAGCACATTCTGACTGTGTTTTTAAGAAGTTGTACAAGGTAGCTGTTAAGAGTAAGGGCTTTGGCTCAGTGACTGTGGCTCAACGGGCTAAGGCGCCAGCCACGTACACCTAAGCTGGCGGGTTCGAATCCAGCCCGGGCCCACCAACCAACAATGACAGCTGCAACCAAAAAATGGCCGGGCACTGTGGCGAGTGCCTATAGTCCCAGCTACTTGGGAGGCAGAGGCAAGAGACTCGCTTGAGCCCAGGAATTGGTGGTTGCTGCGAGTTGTGATGCCATGGCACTCTATCCAGGGTGACAGCTTGAGGCTCTGTCTCAAAAAAAAAAAAAAAGAGTAAGGGCTTTGTCTGTCTTGCTCATGGTTGTATCCTGAGGATTGCATATATTTAAATACTCAATAAATATTTGTTAAATACCAAATTTAAATTGTGAACAACGATGACAAAGGTACATTTTTATTCCACTTTATACTTCCTCATCCACATTACCTCATTTGATATCTTTTTGACATATAAAGGCATTCCCTACCCTTTCTACCTCCCTTCATGTAGGAATCCTTCTGCCCACAGTCCATTGGGACTTTCTATTTTTTTTCCATTCTTGGATCTTTCCCCTCTCCCTTTTTGCCTAAATTAATAAGGGTTGCATTTCTGCCACTTGCAGGAAAAGAATCTTCACAGAACGATCTTTGTTGACATCTACTATACTGAAAACTACATTAATGGCAGACATTGATATAATTTGTTCTTCACTTGAAAATTTTTATTTTCTGGATGAACAAAATTATTGAAAGCTAGAACTCCAAAACTGAGCATAATTCTAGTATAATCTGAACAAAATCCTTTCTAAAATGCTGTGTGAAATATTCAAGACATAAGCAAAAAGAACATTCTCTACATCTAATGGAGTATCTGGAGACGCTCCTGCTGTTGTGGGGTGGGGGGGGGTTGAATATAAAGACACTTTCACGTTGAAGACAAGAGTAACCCTGCGGAGGTGGATGGCAGTGTGAGAATCCAGCCACCCAACTCAAATAAGAAACAGCAAATCATCTATCTCAAACAATAATCTGAAACTGGAATGTAAGAAAGTTGGATTCAAACCAACAGAGACAAAGGAGAGGGCGAATTTGGACTAAGGAGAGATGGGTAAGAATTCAGAGCATGTCCTTCAGGTTGGGAAAGCCTTTGGATAGTGCTCAGTCAAAACCCAACTTTGTCAAAGCCTCACCTACAGGGGCAACAAGTTGTCAACAAGATCCTAGTGATGCTTCTAAAGCCAGAAGTGGCAGGAGAAGTTTTGGTGGCCAGGGCTTAAATAGAACATAGAGTCCAGGAACAAGGAGTGTGGGCTTCAGAGCCAAACTGCCTTGGTTTGAATCACACTGCTGTCAATAACTGTGTGGCCTTTGGCAAGTTACTCTGCCTCATTTATAAATGGAGATAACAAGCCTCTCACAACTCACAGAGCCACAGAGAGGAAAGGTGTACGTTACTTGGCACACTATGTAGGTGCTGAATAAATGCTCATTGTTAACCTAGTGACTACATATTGAGTCCTACTTTTAGCCAACATTTTCTAAGTCATTATAAATCATAACATCTTGGAATTAAATGGATTGCTATATTCATATCTCTGTTTAAATTCTTTGAGCTTTAGTCTCTTCATCTATAAAGTAGGACTTTAATGCCTATAACACAAAGAAAGTGTCCAGCACAGGGACTATTCCTGTTAATAGGCATGAATATTAATGTCCCAAGCTGAGGGTCACCTGCACAACTATGTTTCTCTTTACGAGGGCTAAGAAAAAAATCCAGCTGAACTAATTGGAATAGCCCAGGTTGGGCCCAACTGGGTGTGTAGAATGGAATTCTATGTGCACCTGAGTTTCATTTGGATGGTTCCTTAATTTAGGTAATGGCAAGCTGTCAGCTCTTTGAGCATTAAAGACTATGATTAAATAAAATAGCCAGAAACTCAAGATTTCTTAGGTGTGTCATAGAAAAGAAATTCCAGACTGTAGACTTTCCCCTTGAGAGTTGTGTCCTCAGTTACCTTAAGTTCCAGTGCAGACACCATCAATAGAAATGTCCCTGTTTACCAGAGCTGCCATGGTGATGGCCACTTTTGTTTTCTGATGTGAGACCTAGGCAGTGTTCCGGATTAGGTGCCTGAAGGAAGCCCTGGGGACGTTACTGTTATTTAAATTAATTATTTAACTGACTCATTATTTTTTTAGCTACCCAATATTTCAGAGGCCTTTAATTACATCTATCGGCAAATGTGTAATTAGTTTTAGATTATTTTGGTTTTGTACATAAGATTGACGGCTATGGATTAAGTGCATTAGTTAGAATAATATATTCAAGGATTTAAGGAATTTGGGTCTGATTTTAAAGCACTCCACTATCTCTGGCTGGTCCTCAACTCAATCCCTTAATCTTTTGGCTTCTTCCTCCATCTGTACAGAATGCCTCTGGCAATGCACTGAGTGTAGTTGTAGGAATACATTAAATAATGGGCTTAACATCCCCACTGAGAGGGGAGTAAATTGCTCTTTTGTAGGATCCATTAGCTCAGCTAAGAATATTAGCCCAGGACTCTGGGTCTATGATGGACTATCAGAAGTAAGGTAGCATCAATTTGAGTGCTTTGACTTTGCCCCTAAATGAATCTGGACCATGGAAAAAGAATATGGGGAGGATAGAAAAGCAGGTGCAGAGGAGAGTGAGCTTGGTGAGTCAGAGGAAGAGGTAGAAGGATGGAGGCCCAAGGTCTGAGAAGTGACGAATGGTGGAGACAGAGGCAGAAAGGGAAAGGAGAAAATTGCTGAGTGAGAGGAAGAGCACAGTGATGTGAAATGTAGATTCCCCTGGGCCCAGACAGAAAGGTACGGAGAGGTGGCAGAGCAGGTGGGAAGGCCATTTCACTCCAGAGAAAGGGTTTGTGAGGGCTGTCCTCTCTCTCCTTCTAGGGGCTTCGCCCAGGTACTCTGGCTCAGAGAGAGTTAGCTTTAACAGCTTGAGGCATTTAGAAATGTACTCCCAAGGTGACACATCTCCAGGACCTAGGGAGTTAACCAAATATTAGTACAGTGGCGGGGGGGGGGGGGGGAATGCTGTTTCTTGGTGTTCTTAAAATCAAAAAAAAAAGCCAAGTGGCAGGGACCGGAGGTGACAACAAAAAATAGGATAGAACCAAAGGGAACAAAGAATACTTTAATGGTATATC